>PVJH01031086.1:0-24129 GCA_004026705.1 Nesogale talazaci
AGCATTGATCCTGGAGAGCTACTGCTGGATTTGAACTGTCAACCCTGTGGTTTGCAGTCCCTCACACAACCACTGTGCCACCAGGGATCAGCTGAACGATACTTTCTTTTCAGTAATTATTTTGTCATAATTGATGTTGTTGATGTACCTTTTGTTCAACCTGATTTATAATCTATGCATACTAGAATATCAGAGACCAAACCATGCATCACTATGAAGCACAATAGAACTCATGCATGTTCCATCAATTCCTGGAGCCTTGTTTTAGGCTAATGCACTCAATGCAGTTTTGACTAATGCACCTAGTGCTGAACTTTTTTTAGCACCAATAATTCTTGCTCATATGCTATCTCCTGAAATGTATATATAGTATTGCAGTGTGTAATTTCCATATTCTCTTAATGCTTCCTGCATCATTCAATATCTTGCCTTTGGATTCTTTCAAAATTGCAATTCAAAACTTGATTTTTTTTCAGTTCTTTCAATTTCAGATGTACTGAGCCTGTTCTTGCTTTTTCTCCTTTTTTTTTTAGGCATCACTGCCCTCAGGTGGTGGGAGTAGGAGGCCCAGCCTTTGCTCCTGGGAACCGGAATTGAACCTCCATCCCAGTGGGCCGCAGTCCCGCGCACAACCACTACGCCACCGGGGCTCAGCCCGCTTTTTCTCTTTTCTAATCATAACTTCTTTCACATTTCCTTATATCTGGCTTTGTCTTCTGGAGCAGTCCTTTCAATATTCATTCCAGGTCTCTGACTTGGTCCTGTGTTCCATTTGCTTTAGCAAATCTCCAGGGATCTATTCTGACAGCCACCTTGATCTTTTCATTCTTGCCTGTCTTCTTGCTTTCCTCGTGAATGATGGTCTTACGTCCTCCCACAGCTACTCAGGTCTATTGTCATTAGTGTTCAGTGGTTCGAATCTGCTTTTGAGATATTCAGGTGGCATAGACTCCAGTTTGTATTTGGGCTCCTGTAGATATTTTTTAAATTTTCTTGAGCTTGATCTTACACTTTAATATGATCAATCAATAATCTGTTCCGCAGTCAGCCCCTGATCTGGTTTTAGCTGGTGATCTTGAGCTTTTTCATCTCACCTTCCCATAATTGTAGTCAATTTGATTTCCATATTGTTTTAAAAAACATATATACTATGAAAAAAATTACTGGTTTTGAAAAAATTTGTCGTGCCATCTCCAGCCTCATTCCTATTACCAAGTGTGTATTTTCCAACATTCCTTCATCTTTGTTTCCCCTCTTTTGCATTCTAATCAACAATAACTGTGAATGCATCTTTGATCAATTTCCCACAAATGTCAAAGGACTCTTTACCACTAACTTTTTATGTTGGTGTATAAAGTTAAATAATAATTATATTAGTTGGATTTTCTTAAAGACATATAGATAAAATTTGATTACAGATAGGACTGTAGTTCATGATGGATTTAGCAAGATCCTTTCTGTCAATGGATGCCATGCCATCCTCTTGATTGTTATTTCTGCCATAGTAAATAAAATGAATTTCTGATTCAAAATAGCCGTTACCAGTTCAGCTCATTATTCTTTTCAATCTTCTAGCATTTCATTTCATTTTTAACTACTTCCAATATTCCTAAATTCATGCATCTCACATTCCAACTCCCAAATATTAGAAGATTTTTATAGCTGTTTCTCTTGAAACTGAGTCCTGTCCCACTAGCAAATGAAGATCCTGAAGTTTTCCCTCCCACAGTCTTTACCTGATGTACTTCACCATGGTGATTCTCCTTCAAAAATTATCTCCTCTTCAATACATTTTGCATGCCCTCAGGCCTGAGAGGCTCTTCAGCAGGCAGTATCTCCAATGATGTTCTTCCTCTGTTTAGGTTTTCAGTATCTGAAAACACTTGAAACTGTGCATATGGTTTTCAGTGGTCTCTTTGACTGAAGCGGGGAGTTAAGTCCTTCTTCATTGGCTGTTCTTAGTCAGGAGGATCCACTGAAATCTGCTCACTTGGGGTGACCCTGGAAGAAATTGAAAGACCAGTGACAGTTTCTCCAGTCTCACAGCAACAAACATGGCACCACAGCAGGACAAGCAGGCAGACAAGTGGTGGCAATTTGTTCTTGAGATTTTCTCAAAATACTCCAGGTCATACTTTGGGTCTTATGGATATGTTCTCATTTTCTTCAGTTTTAATCTGAACTTATGTAAGAGCAACTGTTCTCTTCCACAATCAGTCTCTGACCTGCTTTTAGTTGCTGATATTGAGCTTCTTCATGGTCTCGCCCCAAAGATGCAGTTGATTTCATTTCTATGTATCCAATCTTGAGAAATTCATATGTAAGTTCACCTTGGTGAACTTGGTGTTTCAAAAAAGCATTTGCGATAAAGAAGTAATTTATCTTGTAAAATTCTACCATATGATTTCCAACTTTGAATCTACAAGACCATATTTTCAAACTATCATTCCTTCCTCTTGTACTCTAACTTTTCTCCATTCTAATTGCATCTTGATTGAAGTCTGATCAAGTTCAGACTGAAGACACTTGTATAATTCTTCAATTTTGCATCACTAGCTTTAGAAATGCATAAATTTTAACAATAGTTGTTTTGACTGGATTTCCTCATACAAAGATAGATATTATCCTATCACAGGCAGTGTTGTCTACTTTTTATTTTTCTATTTTTTAATCATTTTACTGGGGGATTGTATAATACATACATAAATATATTGTGCCGAGCCCCTTTGCCTGCCTGCTGTTGTCATCATTCTCCAAATCTCTGCTTTTCCACTTGAGTCCTTGGTTTCAGCTTCTCATTTCTTCCCCTCCCCTCTCCCCTCTCCCCTCCCTGCCCTGCCCTAACACCCCTCATTACTTTATAAACTATTATTTTGTCATATTTTACATATTTTACATGGCTCAGTGCCTCCCCTCACCCACTTCTCCAATAATTGTCCTCCAGGTAGGAGGTTATGTGCAGATCCTTGTGGTTGACTACCCCTCTCTATCCAATCTTCCCTCCACCCATCAGGTAACTCCACTCTCACACTGGTCCTGAGGGATTCATCTGCCCTGGGTTCCCTGAATTTCCAGCTCCCTTCTGTACCAGTGTATTTCTTCCAGTCCAGTTGGATTTGTAGGGTAGAATTGGGATCATGATAGTTGGGGGGAGGAAAACTTCAAGAATAAGAGGAAAGTTGTTTGTTTTATTGCTAATTCACTGCACCCTGACTGACCCTTTTCCTCCCCAAGGACTCCTCTGTAAATTGCCCATGAATGGGCCTTAGGTCCCAACCTTGCTCTTCCCTTCATTCATAGTGATGTGATTCTTGTTCTTTGATGCTTGATACCTGCTCACTTTGACCCCTCTTCATCACACAGGCTAGTGAGCTTCTTCCATGTGGGCTTTACTGCTTCTGCGCTAAACAGTCATTTATCTTCAAGCATTTAAGACCCCAGATGCTTTTTCATTTGGTAGCTGGGCACCATCAGCTTCCACCACTCTGTTTGCCTCAGTACCCATTTGTCTTCAGTGATCATATTGGGAGGGTGGTCACATATTAATATGATTTTTGTTCTTTGATGCCTGATTCCTGCTTTTCTCAACACTTCATGGTTGCACAGACTGGTGTACTTCTTCTATGGTGGGCTTTGTTGTTCCTGAGCTAGATGGCTACTTGTTTAACTTCAAGTCTTTAAGACTCCAGATGCTATATCTCTTCACAGCTGGGCACCATCAACTTTATTCACCACTCTTGCTCATGCCCCCACATGTCCTCAGAGATCACCTCAGGGAGGTGAGTGCACATGGATATATTTTTTTTCTGTTTGATGTTTGTGACCTAATCCTTTCAATACCTTGTGGCTACAGTGGCTGGTGTGCTTCTTCCGTGTGGGCATGGTCACTTCTCAGGTAGATGGCTTTTTGTTTATCTTTATGCTTTTAAGGGCCAAGACTCTATGTCCTTTGATAGCCGGGCAACATCAGCTTTCTTCACCACATTTGCTTATGCACCCATTTTACTTTAGTGATCATATTGGGCCAGAGAGCATCATGGAATACCAAATTCATAGAACAAAGTGTTCTTGTGATAGACCTTGAAATGTCCTTTTGGATGATGAATATGAAACCATTTCTTTTGACTGTATCATTCTTGGCACAATAAATTTTGGGGGACCAGCCTGCCAAATGCTATGGACCCAAGGGTATGGTTGTAAAATTGAGGGGCAAATTAAGAAAACATCAGAAGTCATGCCAAGGTTCATTTCTTCCAGTGGGGACCAGAACCAGAGAGAGGGTAATATATTCTATTTATAGGTTTATATAATCTTGAGCAGGAAGGGTGTGTACTAGAGCAATGGTTCTCAAGCTGTGGGTTGCAACCCCTTTGGGGATCAAACGTTTCACAGGTGTCACCCAATTCATAAGAGTAGCAAAATTACAGTTATGATGTAGCAACAAAAATAACTTTGTGACTGTGGGCGTCACCACAACATAAGGAACTGTATGAAAGGGTCACAGCCTGAGAAAGCTTGAGAGCCACTGTCCTAAAGGCATATAAATCATAGGAAGAGGACAACCTGGGGAAAACATGTGACATGAAGGCACATGTGATAAGATAGGGGGGTTCTAGAGTTGAAATGTTAGAGCAGCTAACATTGGTCATTTCTGAACTGGCTGGACGTTAGGTGTCCCTGAGCTCTTCTCCAAGGAACAATCTAAAATCCTTTTCAGAAGTGGGTGGACCCTACTTCTGGAGGGACAGACAATGGACTCAGATTGCTCTCAATGGCAGACAGCCTTCAGGCCGACAGCCTTCACGTGAACACAGCAGCAAGCACGTGCTTGCCAACCGCATCTTAAGATCGGCATTGCTAGCAGGAGACAGTGCGGGGGATGCCTTTTACTGAGGAGACGATGGCTGAGCTACATTTCCAACAAACAAGCAAACATGACGGCCCCCCCATGAGAGGCTCGGCCTCCCAGACGCCTTAAAGTACGAGGGTAGACAATTGGTCCACCTACTCTCTATTCCCGTTTCTCTGTTTCCCACGGTAAACAATATCATTTTCTGATTGAGAATGGCCAATACTGGTCCATTTCAGGTCTGTAATATTGATCTTTATGTGCTCCATTTCGTTTCTGACAACTTCCAATTTCCTGTCTTCAGACTTTGTATATTCCAAGTTCTGACGATTTACTAAGGTTTGCAGCTGTTTCTTCTCATTTTGCGTGATGCCCCACCAGTAAGTGAAGGTCTGGAAAGCTTTACTCCTTCTGGCTCTACTGCAACTGCCTCGTTGTGTTCAGTTCTCTTCCGAGCAGGCAGCTCTCTCAGTCACACCTTGAGTGAGCAGCTCATCTCCGGGTGCTACTTCTTACAGTGTGCTGATTTCATTCCTGCTATGCTCAGTAGCTCATAATTTGGGTGTGCTAACCATAAGGTTTTTTCACGGTTAATCCCCGGGAAGTGGGATTTCTTCTTCCTTGTGGTTTCTTTGCTGGAAGTTCTGCTGAAACCTGTTCACTTTGGGTGACTCTGCTGGTAGTTTAAATACCGGTGACATCGACTTAGCATCACAGCAATATACAAGCTATGACCAAAAGACAAGTGAACAGACTAGTGGTAGTTGCATTTTTAGGATGGGAAATTAAACTGCAAAATAGAGGATTAAATGGGTGGCAGAAACATCATGGAACAGCGAGAACTTGTTAGGTGCTGTAGATGACTGCATTTCCAAGAGCAGATTCCTGCCTTGAGGAAGGTTGGAGCTATATGCTGCTCTTCCATCTGCTCTAATCTGGTTATTAACCTCTGGCTTCACTGAATCAAAAAATCTTGTGGAGCTCGTCTCATTCCTATAGAGCTGCCAACATTATCCTTGGACGTAGTTTTCAGGATTTTTCTAAAAGCGTCACTTATGGTTTTTACAGAAGAGTGAATCTATGGCATTATATAAGAATTTGAACCTATGGGAGTCCCAGCATGATGAAATTGGTTAAGCATTTTACAATTGTTAAAAGTTTGATAGTTCTCATCCACCTACGGCTATTGGAGGAGCATTGTCTGCTTGAGAAAGCTCACGACCTTGGAGACCCGATGGTGCTGTGCTAATCGATCACTAACAGCACCACCAATTGCTATTTGATGCCATCTCTGTATATGTTTCCAAATGCACAAGTTAAAAATAACAATATATTTTAATTTTAGGATTATGGGAAGATTATACTCTTACATTTTTGCAAACACATAATACACTTCGTTGCAAGCACACACTGATGATTCATAGCCAATCTCACCTTTCTTGAAACTTCTTCCTCATAGCAGGGTTGATCTCACGTATGTGTAACTCCTCTCAGGATTAGCAACACACTATATTAAGGGTTACCAGGACAGAAGAAACAGGAATATAAGGTGCAATAGACACATCATAAATGTTCAGACTCGCTAAAGATGTAAATGTAAAAAGAAACTTGAACATACTTATCCTCATTAAAGAACTATATGAGACGTGACTGAAATTATGTCTTTTAAATGGGCCTTTGAAGCCTGGTTCTGCAAGCTACACACATAGAGCAAACCTCATTATTTTGTTGTTCACAGCAGGAAAACCACGGTTGACAAAGATAAGGATTTCTTGTTCTTCCCCATTAAATTTAGACATCACTTGGGTATTATTTTAAATACTGTGTTTCTGATGGTCTTGAAATAACTTTGTACTATAAATATACTTGAATTCATAAAACTCTTCATAATTTTTTTCTGATATATCTCAACTCATTTTTACTATTAACATCATGGACTTATCTTGAGTTTATCCGGTCTTTAATGTGTTAACTTGCAGATGGGTTTTGGATCTCCACTGCTTCCCTACCCCTTCACATTGATTTGGTTGCTTGATTTTTCATTTCTTGATTTTAAAATATCCGATCTTTAATGTGCTAAGATGTGTAATATAAAACAAAACATTAAAAATATTCTGTTGATAAAAAGCATATCTCATTTGGATCTAGTAATTGGACTAAATTTCACTCTATTGATAGGGTTAAAATGAAACATCTGAACTTTTCCATATATTTTAGAGCATGCAGAATGGCATAATTGTCAAATTAGACTATTTTATATCAGAATCTACAATCTTTTTCTCACAAGTAATTTTAATTTCTACCTTTCACACTTTGGCTGTTATTATCTAGGGGCCTCTGTGATTGTTAAAGACCTTTTATCTAACTTTGAAAAATTATACTGTTGATGTATATTTCTACTAACCACAAATGTGACAATTTACAATGCATTATGCTCCTTAGCAATTTGGGGCTAAATTACAAATCATTTATTTTTACCCATTAAAAACATTTTAAGTAATCTTTTAAAATGATTTTTACTTGGATGATGTGGTATGCAATTCCAGCATTGCATGAAAATGATAATAAGTCTTAAAAGAATTATCTTTGCTTTAGAGGAAAATAAAATGTGCTAATATTATCCATAATCATTTAGGTAACTATTATAGTCATAAAGTCACAATGCACACTTGTCCTACTGATACTACCATTCTTTTTCTATCCTCAAGACTATTTCTTGGTCTATGTACACATTCTACATGAGCACAATTGGATTCTGGAATTCCCATTCTCAGAGCTATTGATGATTTGTTAATAAACATAGCTAATGCCTTTGCATGGAGAGTAAAAACTAACTCATATATTTCTGGTATTCTCCTCTTTAAACCAACATCTATCGGATTTTTAGCAGTGATATCCAATATTCTATGTCCTCTTCTTTTTTTATTAATCATTTTATTGGGAACACTTACAGATATTATCACAATCCAGTATTCAGCTAGGTCAAGAATAATTTTACAATTGCTACCACCATCAGTTTCAAAATATTTTCTTTCTTCTTGAGCTCTTAGATGTCAGCTCCCCTTTAACCTCTCCCAGGAACCCTTATTATTATATTATATATTATTTATTTATTTTGCTGTATCTTAGCACTATCCAATGTACCCAAGTACCTGCAATTCTGTTGCTTGTTCTCCTTGAGTGGCATTCTGCAGTCATCCTTGTTATCAGCTCCACTTCCCATTTGCTTTCTGTACCCTCAGGAAATCATTACTCCTGTTAATGTTTCTGAAGGTTTACCTACCTTGACTTTCATGTAGCAAATGCTCTTTCTTATACAAATGAACATATGTAGGTCTAACAGAATCAATGAGGTAAAACAAAGACTACAAGAGTAAGGGGAGGGAATATTCAAGAACTAGAGCAGGGCTGAGCCCCGGTGGCATAAGGGGTGGAGGGCAAGACTGCGCCCATGGGCTTGGTGGTTCAAATCCAGCAGCAGCTCTCCGGGAGCAAGGCTGGGTAGCTCCCACGACCACCAGAGGGCAGTGGTGCCAAAAAAAGAACTAGAGCATAGTGATGTGCTTCCTCAGTGCTATATCTATATTTACCATCCCTTCCATGTGGCCCTTCTGTGAGCGACTGGCCAATTATATTCCAGACGGGTTTTGGGTCCCCACTTTGTCCATGCTCCTTTGCATCAATTTGATTGTTTTTGAACTTCTGATGCCTATCGCTGTTGACACCTCGTGATCCCACAGGCTGATATGCTCTTTCCCTGTAAGCTTTGTTGCTTTCCTGCTAGGTGGCTGCTTGCTTAACTTCCAGTCTTTGAGAGCCAGACTCAATATCTTTTAAAAGCTGGGCATCATCAGCCAGCACCATCATCTTCACCATATTTGCACCCATTTTATTTTCAGCGATCATGTTGGGAAGGTAAATATCATATTATTAGAACAAATTCTCCTTACAGTGAGGTAATATTTTTGTGGAGGTTCAAAGTCCATCTGCTTCCTTGTTGTATTTATGTAGCTATATATACATAGACAAATACACCTATATATTTACATATACACATATCTATATTTATTCCTAGATATCTAATTTTACTTTGTCCTCTTCTGAATTTGGCTAGAAGTTTTGGAAGTTTCCTGTCTATATACAGCTACAACCATTGCTGAATGTTCTTTGGGAAAATTTTATTTGAATGGGGTAATAGTTACATTATTAAATAATTTGCATATGCTTTTGGATCATCTTTCATAGAAATAGGCACAAATATGAATCTCTTACAGCCACTTAACCAGGTAGTTGTCTTCTAAATTTCTTGGCATATGTGCTTCCTTTTTAAAACATTTCAATTGCTCAGTTCCTGAGCCACTGTGTGTTACTACTGTCTTCAGTGGAACTTCTTCCACTGGAACTTCTTCCTTCAGTACCATTGGTTCTCCACTATATACTACTTGAAGTGATTATTGGCTAATTATTTTTGATACAGAGATTGCACATTCCCTCCATTTTATTTTGATATTTCTTGCAATCATTCACTAATTGCCAATTAAATTTTTTAATGTTGCAACTTGAAGTCTGAATCATTTTAGTTCTTTGACCTTAAGATGTGTAGAACTTGTACTTTCTATTCATTTCGTAACTCCAGTTTTTGCACTTTTCATGATAATATTTTCCCTTGCTTTCTTTGAAAATTTCTGTTCAACTTTTAAAAAAATTTTTTTAGGGCATCACTGCCCTGGTGGTGGGAGTAAGAGGCACATCCTTTGCCACTGTGGAGCTGGAATTGAACCTCCGTCCCAGTGGGCCGCAGTCCCACGCACAACCACTACGCCACCAGGGCTCAGCCTGTGTTCAACTTTTCTAATAACTATATATATTTTCCATTTGTTTTACTTTGTGATCAGGACCAAGTTTCAGAGTTTTCTCTGTCATCTATTTGATGTATTTTTTTCAGTCCTGTTTTTTTTTTACTGACTTGCTTTTTTCGTGTATAATTTTTCTGGATGTCAGCCTTCAAGTCATCAGGTCTTCTGTCATTGGGGGATAGTGAGTCAAATATACTCTTCAGATGGTCTAGAAATTCAGATGGAACATATAAAGAGGAAAAAAAATGGAAAAAAATCTGCTGGGCAGAACTTTCATAGTACACATTTTCTGTGCTACGTAAGCATCAAGTGACTTGCTCTGAGTTAGTGCAACCAATGGGATTGCCTGGGAAGGTCTCCCTGTTCACAGTGAATTTGCTTGTAAAAGCACTTTTGCTTGAAACTTGTTTTTCTGTGATGGCCAATTTAAGAGAAGAGCATGCAGTTGTGAAATGCTTCCTGCTCAGAAACTGTTGTGATATTGAACACAGCTTACAAGGAGAGTGCTATGGGAAAAATTCAAAGATACAAGTTGTTTCTCATTTCAAAATTGGTGAAATGTTGATTGAGGACAAACTTTATTCTGGATACCCATGAACTTTCCCAAGTGGACCAAAATATTCAACTGTAGTGCATCTGGTGTTCATTCCTCAAGGTCAGACTACTAATCAAGCTTTCTATTTAGAGGCTCTGAAAATATAGCATAATAGTGTGTGACAAAAAGGCTGGATTTGTGGCAGAAGGGGGCCTTGTGTTGCCACTATGACAATACACTTGATCATGCAACCATCTCAGTGTGCCATTTTTTGGCAAGAAGCAACAAGTCTCTTTTGTTCCACACACCTTACTCACCTTATCTCACTCTGCGCTACTTCTATTTGTTTCTGTGAATGAAGAGGAACGTGAAAGAACGGTGGTTTGACAACATAGAAGAGGTCTGGAAAAAAATGAGGGAATTGTTGTCAGTCACCCAAACAGATGAGTTTAAAAAATGTTTTAAAGGATAGAATTTGCATATTAGACAAATGTATTAACTGTGATATACTTTCAAGGTGATAAGGTGTTTTGTAAAAAAGTTAAATAACTTTGAAAACTTTTTTCTTTTTTTTTTTGGTGGGGTGGTTATCCCTTCATACTCAAGACCATACATATTTTGTCTCTTTTGAACTTATGTTAATTTTCCTCCTCTTACTGTTCTGTCTCATAGTCAACCCCTGGTCTTTTTTCTGCTGCTGGTGTTGAACTTCTTCATAGTCTCTTGTCACACAAGTACTCAATTAGATTCCTGTGTAATCCAACTGGAGAAGTTTAAGTGTGTGGTGACCGTTTATGGTGTTGAAGAGTTTTTTTTTTTTTTTTGGCATCACTGCTCTCCGGTGGTGGGAGTAGGAGGCCCAGCCCCACTGCTGGAACTGAACCTCCGTCCCAGTGGGCCGCAGTCCCGCGCACAACCACTACGCCACCGGGGCTTAGCCGGTGTTGAAGAGTTTTTGTAATGAAATACTTGGCCTTGAGAATTGTATTACATGACCTACAGCTTTATTATTATCACCAATGCCATATTTTTCCATTACTGCTCCTTCGTCTTTACTTCTAAAGTTCACATTCTAATCTTTGATAATTATCAATGGAAGGAACTCAGTGCTGGCACAGTCTCCATGCGATTCCTGTCGCTCTCTGAGTGACTCAACTGTAGGAAGGTAAAGCAGAGAGAGAGTTCTCGCAGGTTTTGGCAAGTTCCTATGGCTATCAACAGGAGGATGAAGGTGGGGGGGGGAGGGGGGGAGAGAGAGAGAGAGAAAGAGAGAGAGAGAGAGAGAGAGAGAGAGAGAGAAAGCTCCCAGAATCCCCAGAAGAAGACCATGTCCACAAGGAGGCATCACCAGGTTGTGACCTGGTTGACAGGAGAGACACAACATCTATACTTATTTATCAAGTTGACATGGAATTATGTAACAACCATAGTGTGCCTTCTTTTATCCCCTGCCCCTTTGGCAAAAAACTTTCCAAAGCATGATGAGTTTTTCAATGGTTAATTCTGATGAGTGGGCAGCCTCTTTCTTCTTTGTAGTTTATTCCTAATTTGGAAACTTTACTGAACCTTGCTCAGTCTGGGTAACCCTTCTGTTATTTGAAACTCCAGTGACAAGGCTTCTAGAGCCACAGTAACTACCACAACTGGTTGAACCACAGACAAGTAATGGTAGGTTGGTTTGCTACCTCCTTAATCAGATGATAACACTGACACAATTGAAAGGAAGTGTCCTTGGGGGTGTGTTTTATGCCTATGGAGCCATTCTCTGAAGGAAGGCTTCTCCTCTTGTTGGTCCAAATCCAAGTCTGGCTCATTGACTTACCATACTGCCTGCTAACTTTGCGTTAATGTGACTCTGGGACATGAGCTTGACTTACTATCCTTGCATTTATCTACCTCAGCTTCCACCAACCTGTGGTATTTCTGTTTCTTGGTTTTTCAGCCCTGGAAGCTGCTGAAGTTCAGGAAAGACCACAACTTAACAACTCACACATGGACTTCAACAGCCTGCACAACTGCTTCTGTAACTGTGTGAGCCACTTTCTTGATATAATATTATATGTATATATATACACAAATAATTTAATAACACACATATAGCATACATAGCCACTTAGGGTTTAAATGTACAATGTTATATAAAAGGCTATATTATATATATGCTTTATTTACATATACTTATATGCAATTTATGTATATATTTTTTATTTATTATATGAGGGGGCATCCCCCCAAAATGGAGCACAAGCTCAACCAGGTAGAACTTTTGTAGTACATATTTTTCCCTCCTAAGCAAGTATAGAGCAACTTGCTCTGAGTTAGTGCACCCAATGGCATTGCCTAGGAAGTCTCTCTCGTCACTGTGAATTTTCTTGTTGAAGGCATTTTGCTGGAACCTCAATTTTTTAAAAATTTTATTGGGGGCTCTTAGAGCTACTACAACATTCAGTACATCATTTGTATCAAGCACATTTGCACACATGTTTCCACATACATTTCCCAACATTTTCCACTTGAGTCCTTGGTACAAGCTCCTCTTTAAAAAAAAAACAAAAAAAAAGACCAAACCTCCCCTTTCCCCTCCCCCCCCTTTTTAATGAATCATTTTATTGGGGGGGGGGCATACAACTCCCATCACAATCCCTAACAACATCAGTTGTATGCAGGCCACTTTTACACACCCATTGCCATCATCATTCTCAAAACATTCTCCCTCCCTCCAGGCCCCCATTATCGGCTCCCTATATTACCCTTCCTCCCCCCCTTTACCTTGAACCCTTAGTAATTTGCAAATTATTTTTTCGTCCTGTGCACTGTACAGGAACCTCAATTTTTAAGAGAACATCATGAAAGTATAAAATCTGTTTCCTGCTTGGGAAAAATGATGCAAAAACTATTGCAACATTGGACACAGCTCACAAGGAGAACACCATGGGAAAAATTCAAGTGTACAAGTTGTTTTCTGTTTTCAAAAAAAGTGAAATGTCAATTGATGACAAACCTCATTCTGGACACTCGTCAGCTTCCTGAACAGATGAAAACATAAACTCATAATGCATTTGGAGTTTGTTCCACCAGGTCAAAATGTTAATCAAACTTTTGATTTAGAGGTTCTGAAAAGATTGTGGAAAACGGTGTGCCCAAAAAGACTTGATTTATGGCAGGTTGGTGACTAGCTTTACCACCACGACCGTGCACCTCGTCACACAGCTATCTCAGTGTGCCAATTTTTGGCAGAAAAACCAGCGTGCCTTTCTTGTCCCAGGCACTTTAGTCACCTAACCTTGCTCCATGCTACTTTTTGTTTCCATGAATGAAGAGGGACATGAAAGGACAGCGATTTGCGGATGCAACAAAGGTGAAGAAAATAAAATGAGGAAGGTGCTGTCAGCCATTTAAACAGATGAGATTGAAAAATGTTTCCAGGAATGGATTTGCAGATTTGGTTAACGTATTAAGTGTACTGGAGAGTAATCACTTTCAAGGTGATAAGGTTGTGTTGTAAAAATCATTTAATACAAAGCTTTGAAAAACATTCCTTTTAGAGAGATTCCTATCATACATAATATGTATTATATATTATATATCACACAGTACTTTTTATAGAACCTATCATATAAATGTAGTATATATTCTTTAAAGATATAACCTAGACATAAATATTTTATTCTGTTAAGACTTTATATTTAGTGTCACACTAGAAAACAGTGTATTTTAAAGGTTCGCTGAGTGTTTTTAGAATTCACATTACCAAATATTTTCTTCATTGCATTCACTTGTAAGTATAATTCATTCAACTTTAATTTTATACTGACAAAAGCAATTCTTTGGGGAGCAAGTTTAAAAAGTCAAAAAGGAAACAGATGATGAGAAGCTCTGCATTATGTTGATTAGATGTTCCCTTCGCAGAACTTATTTACATATCTTTTCCTCCCTGAAAACTGGTCAAATTTCCTGCATGTGTCACTTAAAGCTGCAGGGCAGCTATTCCAGGGGTCAATGTAGAAAAGTGTTGTAAAGAAGAATACTGGGCATCTTTTGTGGCTAAAAGATAAATATATGGGCTTTATGGTAAAGTATTCTTATGACGAACAAACTGAGATGCTTGATATGGCAATGCACAGAACTCCCATTATGACCGGAATCAATGAACAGAATCATTTGCTGATGTCATTTAATTATTGCTCTCCGTAGCCTGAGAAGCAATGGCTAGTCTCACCCTGGAGTCATTCTTCTGCCACAGGTGCTAATTGGTTAGAGAGGAGTAAGGTAGATTTAACTCAGGTGACAGCTACATGCAGTTCCTTCAGGAGTATGAGCTGAACAACAAATATTTTGTCTCACGACAAATGGAATACAAACAATAGGGAACAGACACCATATGAGTAAAACACTTCCTTGAAAGGCTGAAGGATGTGGTGCAGGACAGGAGTGCACCACTGAACTGAATGCCCAGATCCATGACAATGGTTGCGTCATGGGTTGAGCAGATAAGGGCCATGTTAAATTACTTTTTAACTTAGTCCGTCTCTTATTTTATATCCATTTTTCAAACCAAGATTCAGGGACACTATGTGTCATGGTCTAATTGTTCTGAAGTTGATTTCAGAAACTCAAATAACCACGCAAAACTTCTGTCATAAATGTGTGCAGTATTTTTTTGCAGGTAATATTTCTTGGTCTGGATGCTCTGCTCTTTTCTTTGGGTATCATGTTCATAGTTGAAATACCAGTGGCAGAGCTGCTAATGTCACAGTAGCATATGTATTTCATATGATTTTATGAAAGAAAATCTCAAATTTTATTGGGGGCTCCTACAACCCTTAGCACAATCCACCCACCCATCCACTGTGTCAAGCACATTTGTACATTTGTTGCCATCATCATTCTCAAAACATTTGCTTTCTACTTGAGCCCTTAGTATCAGCTCCTTATTTCCACTCACCCTCCCTGCTCCACCCCCTCATGTACCATTGATCATTTCTAAATTATTATTATTTTGTCATGTCTTAGATCGTCCGACGTCTCCCTTCATCCACTTTTCTGTTGTCCATCCCCCAGGAAGGGAGTTATGTGTAGATCCTTAAAATTAGCTCCCCCTTTCTACTCCACGTTCCCTCCACCCTCCCAGTATCTTCATATTGCCGCTAGTCCTGAGGGATTCATCTGTCCTGGATTTTTCCGTTTCTTTCTGTACCAGACACACCCTCTGGTGTAGCCAGATTTATAAGATATAAGTAGGATCATGATAGTGGCAATCAGGAGCATGCATTTAAGAACTAGAGGAAAGTTGGATGTTTCATCATTCCACACCACTTCTTCTAATTCTTAGTAATGAAATTCATTTCATACTGAGCTTAAAAATAAAAGAAGCAACAAACAAGCAAAAAAAATCCATTAAAAGGAGACACTCTTGTCGTCTTATGGCATAGCCAAAGTCCAATACATCTGTCTTCAATTTTCTTGCCCTTGTTTGATGCATTGCCAGAATCACACATTTAAAAAATGTATCTGTAAGTCCAATGTTCTGAAGTCTTTCAATTTAAAAATACCACAAAATGATTTACATTCTGTGAACCAGATTGGCTATCTCTTTGGGACATGACACGGAAACTCTGAAACATGTGGGATATGCCTGAGTATCTGGTTCTCCTTAGAATTTCACCTGTACCTGGTATAGATTTTACTGTTGAGTCTTATGGCCTATACACTCCCTATAGGGGATGCTATGAGGCTGAACTCTGAGATCTCTCTCATATCCCACACTTCCTGTAATCTTTTTCTGAGTGCTCACACGTAATGTGTGTAAGAAATGAGAATTATCAGGACATCTATGTATATCCCTTAATTATTTGCTTTTTATGGTAATTGTGGTAAGACAGAACTGGCTAGCTTAAATCCCGGGTTTGTGCTCATTATAGAGCTCTATTTTAATCTATCTTCTGAACTTGTTTAGCAAGAGGTCATGATGGGGAACATTACCATCACTCTCATTTTGTTTAGAACTTGTATTATCCTTTTCATCTCAGAAGCATTAATGACCTGCTACTATTTCTCATGGCAGGAAATGAATGGATCACTACTTGATTAGTTTATCAACTACAGACAAACTAACTCTTTAACCAAGTGAAAAAGAAAAACAGTGCAATAATAATAAACAATTAATAATAGTGCTTCAATAATAACCTACTGACTCTGAAAATATATATAACCCCCCAAATGACTCTATATTTTCAAGATGTATTTGAGAAGTTTTGCTTTGGTTTTCCTGGCAAGTAAAATGTGTTGACTCAGAGGATAAACTTTGGATTCATATGTCTTGTGTTTTAATTTTTCTCTGTGAATTTATATAGATTCCTTAAAATTTCTGTTCCTCTATTATCTCACTTGTAACATGAAAATTGAGATGGGCTGGCTTAAAATAAAATTAATTAATTAAAATTAATTAAAGTATTTTGGAAAATAAAAACAAAAAATGAAGGCACATATTCATACTTACCATACCCAATATCATCCAGTTGATTCTAACTCAGTGAGAAAATACAGGTTTTTCAAGGGTTAATCCTGATGGAAACTGATGACCTTAAGTTTCTCCCAAAAAGTGGCTGGTGGGTTGCAAACATTGACCTTACAGTCAGCAGTTGAACACGTACCCAGTAAGGCCAACAAAGCTCCTTACTTAGCACACAAGGAAATCTAATCAGAGCAAGATTAGCAATGTATGTAAGACTTCAGTAGATGTTCTCCTGGTGTCCCTAGAGATGTTAATAAAGTCCTTTTCATGCACCTAGAATTGATGCTGACACGTGGTGACCTTAAAGGACAGCGCAGAACTGCCTCCACTTGTGTCTGTGACTAATTCTTTAGGGCAGTAGAAAGTCTCCTTTTCCACCAACAGTGTTGCTGGCAGTTTTAAACAGTGGGATTTGCTGTTAGCAGCCCCACATGTAACCACTGCTTTGCTAGGGTTCCATGTGAAGTCCTTGACATATTACTAGCCAGACCCAAACTACTGCCATTGGGCCAATACTAGCTCATGCTATTGCTGTCAGGGGCCATCAAGTCATCCTGACTCATTGAGATCCAGTGTACAAGAGAGTAATACACCACTGGATCCTGAACCATCCTGACAAATGTTGTTATGTTTGCGACTATTGTTGCAGACACTGTGTCAATCCATCTTTTTGTGGACCTTCCTCTTCTTCACTGCTTCTTCTTCCTCTTTCACATCACTAAGAATGATGTCCTTCTTCAGGGACAATCCAAAGTACTTAAAATGAAGTCTCACCATTCTTGCCTCAAAGACAAATTCTGCCTATACTTCTTCTACTATATATTTGTTTGTTCTTTTGGCAGTCCATGGTACTCTCAATAACCTTCATCATACCACAGTTCAAATGCATCAATTTTTCTTTGATTTGCCTTGTTCAATGCCCAGCTTTCATATGCATATGAAACAATGAAAACTATTCCGGCTTAAGTCAGAGGTATCTTACTCCTCTCCCCAGTAACATTCTTGGTTTTTGACACTTTAAAGAGGTCTTGTGCTAATGTACTTAATGCACTGTATCATTTGATACCTGGACTGCTGCTTCCATGAGCATTGATTATAGATTAAAGGAATATGAAATTCTTGACAACTTCAATCTTTCTCCATTTATCATAACATTATGTACTGGTCTAGATGTGAGGGTTTTGGCTTTCTTTTCATTGATTTGCAATCCCAATTGAAGGACAAAATCTTTGACCTTCAATAACCAGTGCTTATGTTCACTTTCAGCAAACAAGGCTGTGTCCTCTGCATATCACAGGATCTTATTTAGCCTTCCTCCAATTATCACATTCTTCTTCATGTAATCCAGTTTCTCTGATGATTTTCTCATCCTACCGATTCAATAAGTATGGTGGGAAAATACAACCTTGACACACCTTTCCAAAGCTCCAGTTGTGCAGTCGGTTAGCATGCAGTACTTACACAACACACCTTTTCTGATTTTAAAACATTCACACAGCTGCCTCTTCATTCATGTACAGGTTCTGAATTAACACAGTGACATGTTCGGGAATTGCGGTTCTTCTCAAGATTATTCATAGTGTGTTATGATCCATCCACACAGCTGAATGTCTTTGCATAAGCAATAAAATACAGGTCAAGATATTTCTGGTATTCTCTTCTTTGAACCAGGATCCATCTGACATTAGCAATGATATTCCTTGTTCCATATCCTCTTCTGAATTCAATCCAATCATCTGGCGGTTCTCAATGTAATCTAGCAAGCTTTTGTGCTGATCGTCATCACAATGATACTTGCATGTGCTTTCAATATATTATTGATCAATAATTTGAGGTTTCTGCTAGGCTAATTTTCTTTAGAATGGGTACAAATATGACTCTCTTCCAGTCTATTGACCTTATTGTTTTCTCTCAAATTTCCTGACAAAGAGGGGTGCTTTTAGTTCTTATCTTATTATCTTGCTGAAATATTTTCACTGGTATTTAATCAATCCTTGAGCCTTATTTTTGGCTAATGCTTTCAGTGCAGCTTGACCTCCTTTCAGTACATTGGCTCTTTCTAATTTGCTAGCTTGTTAAATGGTAGGGTGTTGACTAGTTCTTTTGGGTATAGTGATTCTGGAGACTCTTCTCATCTTCTTTTGATGCTTCTTGCATAATTTTCTATTTTTACCACAGACTTTTTAAATATTACAACTGGAAACCTTAATTTTTTCTTGAGTATATGATGATGTGAAAATAGATATATGTGCATATATTTGTAGGTTTTGTATTAATGTAGCGGATGGACAATGGATCCCGATTGAAGTACTCCCTCAATGCAAGAACACTTTGTTCTATTAAACTAACTTTCCATAATGCTCACTTTCCTGACACTACCGCTGAAGACAAAGCAGATACATAAGTAAATGTAGTGAAGAAAGCTGATGGTGCTAGCTATCAAAACAGCACCTGGTGTCTTAAAGACTTGAAGATAAACAAGTGGCCATCTAGCTGAGAAGCAACAGAGCCCACATAGAAGAAACACACAAGTCTATGTGATCACGAGGTATCAAAGGGATGGGTAACAGGCACCAAAGAACAAAAATTATATTATTGTGGATGAGGGGGAGTGTGGCGTGGGGACCCAAGACCATCTCTAGGCAAATGGACACCTCCTTACAGAAGGGTCACAGGGTGAAGATCGGCCACTCAGGATGAAGGGTAGCAAAGATGAAACATACAACTCTCCTCTATTTCTTTACTGTTACAAACACACACACACACACACACACACACACACTATCATGATCCCAATTTTACTTTACAAATCTGGCTAGACCAGAGAATGAACACTGGTACAGATAGGAACTATAAACCCAGATAATTCAGGACATATGAACCCCTCAGGACCAGTGGTGAGTCACATTACTTGGAGGGTGGAGGGAAGGTGGGGTAGAATGGGGGAACGAATTACAAGAATCTACATATAACCCACTGCCTGGGAGATGGACAACAGAAAAGTGGGTGAAAGGAGATGTTGGACAGTGTAAGACATGACAAAATAATAATAATTTATAAGTTATCAAGGGTTCATAAGAGATGGGTGTGAGGAGGGAGGGAGAAATTAGGACATGAAAGCAAGGGCTCAAGTAGAAAGCAAATGTTTTGAGAATGATGAGGACAACAAATATACAAATGTGCTTGACACAATGGGTATATGTATGGATTGTGATTAGAGTTGTATGAGCTCCCAATTAAATGATTCTTTTAAAAAAAGATGTGCTGGGCCTATTCTCACCCACCCATCCCCTCTTACCTTCCAACACCCCCACCATGCTTTTTTTTGTCCACTTTTTCTAGGTCTTTGCTCAATTCATTATAATGCTTTACTTTACTCTCAAGCTGTCCTGAGGAATTTTCTGTTCAGGTCTTCAATTTCATTATTTCTTCTACTTGCCTTAACTGCTTATTACTAAAAGCAAGTTTTGATCTTTAATTTTTTTCCTTTCTTGTTTTTTTAATGACCTTTTGCTTTCCTCATGAATGATGTTCTTCATGTCCTCCCACAATTCTTCAGTTCTTCTGTCATCAGTGTTTAACACATCCAGTCTGTTATAGAGATTTTTTGAAATTTGGGTGAAATAGATGTTAGGTCATTATTTTGACTTTTATGAATTATTTTCATTTTCTTTAACTCCAACCTGAATCAGTGAGTGATTGGTGCTCTGTTCAACACTTGGTCCCTTGCCTATTTAATGGCTAATATTAAGGTCTTCCGTAGTGTCATCCCTCAGATGTAATCAACTGATTTCTGTGTATTACATCTGAGAAAGTTCATATGGACAGTTGCCTTTGTGCTATTCTCTTCTATTATAAAGTTGAATTTTATTGTATTTTCCTTTGTAGAATGCACTTTGGGGGTGGAAATTATTGCTGTTTACTTTCCTTTTATAGAATGTTTTGACTATGAACAGATTTTTTGTTCTCTCATGTGATCGCTAGTTTCTATCATCAAGATCATAATTTCTACCTACTGTTTCTTTCTAGCTTTTGTTCCTCTGTCTAGATTTTTCATTAGAATCACTTGGTTACGTGTTTGATCAAGTTCAGATTGGAGGTCAACAGAAGTAAGTCAGGAGTTATTCTCTCTAAGAATTTTCAGCCAGCTAAGGCACCCAGGCCGCATAGCTGGTCCACCCTAAGTAGGGCCCTCTCCCTTCTGAAATCACTGTATTTTAAGATATATCTTGAAATGTCCTTTTTTTTAAACAGGAACTGTGAATCCTTTCTTGTCTGTGTCATTGCTGTAGTAAACCACATGATTTTCTGATTCAAAATGGCCAATACTAGCCCATTTCAGCTCCCCAAATCCTAAGATATTGATATTTATTTTAAAAACATCAATGTATTGTTTTTATTTGTATTCAACTATAAGGAAACGGGAGTAATTAGCACAACACTCAGCAACTCCGATTTACTGAGGCCAGTGAAGAGGGATCAGGAACACTTTCATTTGTCGGAACAGGCAGGCCTCAAAACCGGAAGGTGAGTCAGTCTTTAAGAATCTTGTTTTGCTCCACCACACAGATTTGGTCTTTTTACCTGAATTTTTCTTTGATGCTCTTTAAATTATGATTTTCTATCTTCATAAGGAAAAATTTCATGGGCCTCACAAATGTACCAAAACAATACCTAAAATGGAGTTCAAATTTGACCAAAACAGAAATGGGGTGCTATGAGCTGGAAGTCGGAAGGAAAGCCCCCTTAGTTAAATCACTCTCTGATCTTTCGGGCCTCACCAATGTGAAGAAATGGGGACAGGGATGAGCAGAAATGTACATGCATCGCTGAACTGGAGAGCACAGCTGGAGCCTCAAGACCAGTCTGCATGACCCCACTTTCTTTCCCTCCTTGATACCTGCTCAGAGAGTTTGGACACCGTTGTCCTGTTTATCCTTTAGCACATACTAGCACCATGGGAAGATGTGACCTTTTTTGTAGGAAGATGTGACCTTTAGTTTTCCCTGGTAGTCAGTCTGGAGATCGGTTGTTAAGAATGGGCGCATCACAGGTCAGGGGCCGGTCCTGCTTGCAGACCAGTCAGACAGCAGTGGAGGCCTGTGCCCTTGGGCGGCTCAGAGCCCACAAAATCAGAGAGGACTGTACCTCTGCTGACCCTTCATGTTGATCATGAGAAAATGATGTCATTCCCTGGATTTGGGGTCCATTCTTTTGGGCACACCCGGGTCTGTCAGGATCAAAGGGGAGAGTTGACTTGAATCTAGGCCATCTTATGTGATGCTGGGTGGATGTCAGCACTTTGTCCAGCACATGCACCTCCGCCTTGGTTCATGCCACCTGCAGGGGGCACTGTGGACGCTCATCCACTTCTTGCAGACAAGGGTCCAGACAACTCGTCACAGAAGTCTTGAGGCGAGCAGAGCAGCTAACTGGAAGTACATTACCTAGCAGAACTCACTCAGAACTCACTAAGCCTAGCATCAATGACTGCAGATTGGTCTCCATTTCATTTTTGACAACTTCCAATTTTTCAAATTCACACCTTATATATTACAAGTTCTGATTACATTACTACTTTAAAATAAGCCCCCAGTGAACATGTGCTAAGTCTGTGGTGATTAAATGTCAGTGCTAATTTCCTCAAATTCACCCCTAACTGAGCACCGGTTTAATTGTTCATGTTAGTCAGCTTATTGAACGCTGATGCCTTTCTGAATGATATAGTGAATGCTTTTAACTTTCACTGACCACTTACAGAGTTGGAATAAGGCAAGTGAGGGCATGAAACACTGATCATCTGTGGGGACCCCTCCTCTGTTAATTGCACACAGAATATAATGTGTCAGTTGCATACCAATCTACAAACAAACCCACTGGCATTGAGTCGATTCTGATTCATAGACCTTTTTTAGAACAGAGTTGAACTGCTCCTGCATGTGGTGTATATAATATATTAACTCTTCATGATGTAACTCTTTGTAAATACAATATTTGTGAATGAATACAAAATGACATATGCCATTGAATGGAATGAGATAAACTATGCAGGGTTTCTAAGATTTTTACTAGATCAATAGACAACAGAAAGATAAATGAAGAAAAGATTGATGTTGTAAAAGATTATATTTTATTTGCATCCTCAATCAAGATTCACAGAAGTGGCAGTCAGGAACTTTGGGCAAATCTGTTGTACAATCTTAAAGCATTAAAGAGTAAAGGTGTCACCTTCAGAATGAAGGTGCCTGACACAAGGTGTGGTATTCTCAACAGCCTCTTATGCATAAGAAAGCTGAAAAATAAATAAGGAAAACAGGGGAAGAATAGAAGCATTTGAATTATGGTGTTGAAGAAATATTGAACATACCATGGTGATCAGAGGAACAAACAAATATGTCTTGGAGGAAGTACAGGCAGAAAAGTCCTTAGATGTAAGGATGGACAGACTTTCTCTCTCTTACATTGGGCATGTTATCAGGAGAGACTAATAGGAGATTAGTGTAAAAGATGGATTGGCATAGTGATTAACAAAAGAGAGAACCACATTTTGCCTGCAACAAAAGCCTAAAACAGTACCACAACTGTTGCTCTAACACCAACCAAAGAACCTCTTCGTGCATGGGTCTGATAAGAAGGTTAGGGAACTGAGTAACTGTAAAGAGAATTCTCTGGAATGTCATCCTGATGCATATATAAAGGAGCCCTCTGGGTAATAGGAGAATGGATCTCATTATCAGCAATATCCAGGAGTGGAGCAAGTCCTCTGGCCCTAACTGTGCAGTAAATTTCCTGGAGTCAGAGACAAGTATAACATCAGAGGAGCAGCATGGAACTGAGGGATGGACTTGCCAACCCATGGGGCAAGTACAGCGGAGTGTTTCTGTTTCTGTGTGTGGGAGGTGGGGATAGGGGGGGAGGGTGGTAGAAGCGTCGCTTTTAGAGTGGGGTGGGGGGCTTTGGGCACTCAATTGGAGAACCTGGACTCGCTGACTCACAGAAATGGAAGTGTGCCTTTGGTCTGAGATTAATTGCAATGGGGTGTTTCTAGGCACTTAATTCAAGGATCTGGGTTTCCTGCCCTAGAGAACTTGAGCTGAATGTCTTTGGCTTGAAATTTACAGCAAAGGGGTTTGCCACTTTAGACATTTATTTGCAGACGTGAAGTAACTCTGCAATGTGTTCTGGTAAACAACTCAACACTGGGTATTTCTTACTGGCATTACAACTTGTCAAATTTCTTAATAATCCCTTTAAACATTAATTTTGTCTATGAGTTCTATATAACCATTGAGATGGATATTAGAAACTAGAAAGGTAAAATGGTGAATTTTTATTTAGACAATACATGCTTGGTTTCATTTTGTCTTAAATAGGT
>PVJH01031087.1:0-24139 GCA_004026705.1 Nesogale talazaci
GGTATTATTGACGGGAAATAAAATGAAGCTTATATACAGTAAAATACAAATAATTTATGCATGCAATTAAATGAGTTTGGTAACTGCCCCGTGGTTGAATTGAATATGGAATCTTGTTAACCACTGTGGTTTCATAGATAATATTGTATGCTTCAAGGAATAAACCCCAGACATTATCATTTAAATTTTATATTATAGGGGTTTTATTAAATAAATTTGTCTTGCTTTTATATTCTTTAAAATAAATACAATACTTTCTTTGGATTGGCATTTCATCATTCACAAAAGGAGGGAAAAAGTAAACCTCTTTACCAGAAGTAAAAATTCACAATGTTGTGCTATAGTAGAATCTTAACTTGAAATGCTGAAGAAGAATTCTCTTATACCTAAGACTCTATATGGGACAAAAATATCTTAAGATCAAAATCGAATCATTTGACGTTCATAATTTTACTTTACAATTTGTTTTAGCCACATTTAATAATCAAAGTATCATTTACCTCCCGTTAACTAAAATTTTAGAAACTATTCACAAGTAAAATATTTCCTATGCCACAAAACACCTATTAAAAATTTTGGCTGGGATATTGCCAATCACTCTGCCAATTAATTACCCAACACTGACTGGTTGGCACTGGATCAGCTAACGTCTCATTGATATGCAAGGCCATCCTATCAGAGAGAGAACAGTGTAACAAACCAAAAAAACATTAAGATGTTTAGATAAAACAAAAACTGGTGAAAGATGAAAAGGTATTTTTTCACATTTCTTAGATTCTTTCAGGTTTATAAAAACACTAGTCTCACCTGAGTAATCAGAATTGGCACAGAGACTCATTCTGCAGATGAATCAGGCCAATATTATCTGAGAAAGAAGCAGAGAGCGTAGCTGCCATGCAGGTGTTTGGTACTGGGTTTGCCCTCAAACAGAAGGTAGTCTGAGGTGATAGTAGTGGAAGAAAAGAAATGAACTAGTGATATAAATCATAATTTTTTACCGAGTCATAGATTATCAGTTTCCCATATAAGTTAGAAAAAACACTGGCAACCAGTCTACTCTGGGGTTGATCACTTTTCAATCTACAATCTATTTCTGTTTGTAATGAGTGTTTTGATAAAAGTAAAAGAAACTGCAAAAAACTTTGCTTCTATGTAGTGCAGTTTTTATCTGGGGGAAAAATGTCTGAAAAACATTTTGACTATTTCTCTTTCCTTATCACCAAACACTATCATTCTTGGAATGAGATATTGTTTGCTTTCACTATTTATAACTTGGTTGGATTTTAATTGCTATTACAATCTTTCCTTCTAAGTTTTTCCCAATTTTGTAGAAAAATATTTCAATTTTGTAACCTTACTACACAGCAAAAATAATACAATGACTCTGACCTTCCTTCGATTTAAAGACCAGAGTCATTGAATTATTTGGGATTTCTAGGATGAGAAATAAAGAGGATACTTGACTGGGTTAAAAAAAGAACAGTTGTATCTACAGAAATTTCATTGACTAACAGATAATATGTATTAAATTAATGTGCACAAAGGAATGTGCTAACTTCTTGTACCCAATAAGCAGTTTGTACAATGAATGAAAAAGCAAACTGAAAATGTGTTACCTGAATCAAAGATGTCAATTATAATATATATTTAATGATTACTTTTATTATTGGAAGTAGACTTCATATTCACATATGTCTACTTTTCTCAACACTCACACAATATTTGCCCAGAATATTATTTAATAATTCATTTCTTACAAAATAGAAACTGTCTTATAGTTCTGGAAAAAATGCATGTCTTAGTTTATACTATGTTTATCAAAGTTTCCCAACTAGATTACATCAAGATGCTATCTCAAATTACCATCATTTGGCTTATACATCATTTGGCTTTTCTTTTCTTTCTTCTTTTCTTGAAGGAAACTTCTCCCTAGTGATGACCTAGGAATTAAAATTCTGCTCTAAGATAATAATGGAGCGCTATTTACCCTTGACACATCGGAGATATCTGCCTTCCCCTCTGTGACTCAGAATGAATAAAAATGTTACCCATTCTAAAGGAAGTATGTAGTAAAAGACTGGAACTGAATTCATAAAGCCACATGCATACATGTAACTGAGGAAATTTTAAAAGGATTGTTAAAAAATAAAATTAAAAGGTAATATGATTTCTCCATGAAATTATTGGAGATACCTCATATAAATCAGTGTCACGTAATGAAAGAATTGCAAGGTAATTAGAGAAGAGAGGGCTCCCAGAACTAATTAATTCTTTCATAAAACTCAAGCAAAAAAGAACCATATTCAAGTAACCAGCTTTATGGGTATTAAACTTGGGTGAAGTGGAAGACAGATTCTGGCATAGCGATTATGTGTTGGGTTCCTAACCTCAAGGTCAGCAGTTCAAAAGCCCCAGTTGCGGAAGACAACTCTTTCTACTACCCAAGAGTTACAGCCTGTGAAACCCACAGTGGCCGTTTGACACTGTCTTGTAGGTTTGTTGTGAGTTGGGATCAATTGCAAGTTTTGGTAATTCCACAAGAAGAGAGATAAAGGGATGGACAGGTTTGTGGGGTGGGAGGGGGCTATTGGAGGAGGAGTTCTATAATCGGTTGTTAATTTGAGAGGATTGAGAGTGAAAGGGGTAGGGTCTTGCCTGTCATTCATGTCATAGCCAATGAGGCCACTCTCTGTGTGGACATGGCCTTTGCCTGAGGATTCTGGGAAATCCTGTATTGCTCCCTGGAGGCAGGAGACACCCTCTCTCTCTAGAATCACTCCCTGTGAGACCCTCAGTTTACTGCCTGAGAGACTATTTACTGACAAGACACATGGAGCTAGGCTAATGGCAGTGAGAGCCCTGGACCTGGAGAAGCCATGTGGAAACCCCTGTCAGTGCTGAGATGCTGACAATGCCACTGTATCCACAGGACTTTTCATCCACTAGCCTGTGATCTTCCTGCATTCAGGAAGAGGATTTAATAGGTTGGTATTAGACATGTGAGCTAATATCTGACTCATGGACTTGATCTGGACAGAGCTGGGATATTTTTCCAGAATTCAGTTGCTCTTGTATATAATGCTCTTTCTTATTCACATATGTGCCTACATTTTTTTGTTTCTTTAGTCTATCTGGACTAATAAAGGGGTCTTGCTTGATAGTAGCTTAAACTCTTGAGTTCAAAGTTGATGGCCTAAAATATATACTTTCACTTAATTTATATTTTTAAAAATATGAGACAAGCAAAAGAGCCAAATTGGATGAGTCAGAATCCAATGGCTGACAGCAATGAAGATTAGAGAAATTAGAAACTCATAAAGTTAGACAGATAACCAGGAACCTAATTGTTCTAAATCATATTTGTTAAGAGTCATGATGAAATCTCAGATTCACATATAGCTGAGCAGGACAAAACATCATGATTAAGGCACAGTCCCATGAAAAGATTCTGCCCAAGGTGTGTGTCACTATAAACCAAATCAAGCTGGAGGAGACCTTTTATTTGATTCATATTTTTGTCAACAGATAAATTCTTGAATAAGCCTTTTCCAATGATAATTCCCTTTCCTTTCCTTTTATCAGATTTGAAAGAATTCGATGAGAATCTCTTCATGACTAAGGACAATTCCACTCCTCTGTCATAAATAGAATGTGCATTTGGGTGAAATGGGACTGACAATTTACTTAATGGCAGTGTTAAGCATTTTTTTTTAAATGTTACTGCCTTCAGATATAGTCTGAAAAAGATGTATTGGAATTATAGGCCCTAACACAAGAGTGATTAGCAGTCATTCCAGGCTGTTTTGGAGCATTCTTGGGGATTCTTATTTCATACATAGCAGTCCGCAAAGAAAATAGCTAATAAAGATGATATATTACTCATCATCCCCTCACCTGGAAAAAAAGTTCCTCAAGCTGTCATTTTTCTTCAATGAATTACTTACAAGTTTAAAAGCTTTCTAAAGACTTTTCTTTTTCATTTCAAATGCTCAAGTAGAAAGAAAATGTTTTGAAAAAGAGAATGGTAATATATATATATATATATATATATATATATATATATAAATGTGCTTGATACAATTGATGTATGGATTGTTATAAGAGCTATAAGAGCCCCTAATAAAATAATTTATTTTAAACAGCCACTTTATACCAGTAGAATCTTCCATTAAAAAATTAACTTTGCTGAGCCCCAGAGGTGTAGTGTTTGTGCGTGGGACTGCGGCCCACTGGGATGGAGGTTCAATTCCAGCAGCGGCTCCACAGGAGAAAAGGCTGGGCCTCCTACTCCCACCAACTGAAGGCAGTAATGCCCTCCGCAAAAAAAAATTAACTTTGAAACCAAGTAATTATATTTCAAATTTCTACTGTGAAGTAAAATTAAGTCAGTTAAATTTAGTAACACATGAATAATTTTGTTCTTATGTTCTTCTTATAGATTCTGACTGTGTAAACAGTTCAGCTATTAAAAAATAGAACAAGGTTAATCTTATAAACTATACTGAAAGGATGACTGTGTAAACAGTTCAGCTATTAAAAAATAGAACAAGGTTAATCTTATAAACTATACTGAAAGGGTGATAGAGTAGTAACAAAAATCACTAACTTCCAAATATCTTGATGAAAAATGAAATTCAGCATGCTATTTTATCATACTTCAGATTATTATGTTTAGAATGTATCCTGATTATTATTAGAATATACATTTGGTAACTTAATGATGCCCCCTCTAAATGAGGTAATTTTTCCTAACTCCCTTCAATATTACCCTCCTCTTCTAGAGAATTAACCAGTTGATGAGCTGAGCCTTTAATGAGATTAAAAGCACATTTGAGCAGAGGTTGGGAGCGCCACTTCTGGTTTCAGACTACTTCAGAAATCTTTCTACCTCTGCCAGCAGGCAATTTAGTAACATTGGAAAATCATTACTAGTTCCAATTCTGTATTAGCTATGATAATTTAGTAAGATTATGCATGCTTCTGTATTTTCTTTTTAGACAAATCCATAAATATTGGCTATTATTATTGTGAGGTACTGTTTTCTGAGAAACAAGGTAAATAGAGATGGTTTGTATTTGTCTTTTAGGAATTTCCTTGCTAAGAATCTATATACACAAAGCAACATTAAAAATATAAATAAAATAGACAAGTAAAATTTCAGAACAGAGAAATCCTCTACTGATATATCAGGATGATCTTGAAGGCAAAATAAGAAGGCTTATTACTTGAATCCCCAAACCTTTAACTTTTTTCTAACTTTGAGCAGTGAAAAAGAGCACCCTGGTTGTGTTGTTGGATAAGCATTGGACTGCTCGGTGCAGGGTTGATTTAAACTATCAGCCATTCTTCAGGAGAGACATGAGGAGGTTTGCTTCCTTAAGAGTTACAGACACAGAACCTCTGTATAAGGCTGCCAGGAACTGGAATGGACTCCATTAAAGTGTTTTTAGTTTGAGTAAGTAAATAAGTAAAAGTTAGTAAGTAAGTAAGGCTTGAAAGGCTATAGGACCCATTGGCAACCCATTTAATTTAAATACAAAATATAAGAATGTTGTATTGAATAGAGCAAACCAATGGATAAGGGAAGTATGCAAAGTGCTCCCCATTGTACGAAGCTGTCAGAATTTCATACACCTCCCTGAACGA
This sequence comes from Nesogale talazaci, assembly GCA_004026705.1. Taxonomy (NCBI): domain Eukaryota; kingdom Metazoa; phylum Chordata; class Mammalia; order Afrosoricida; family Tenrecidae; genus Nesogale; species Nesogale talazaci. Next base: position 5,647 of record PVJH01031087.1, read on the forward strand.
GTCTTCCCAAACCAGTCGCTATGCCATGAAGTTATGATTGTCCTAGAAGTGAACTTAGTTATATATGCCCTTTTTCTTTCCTACTTCATTTCTCTTGGATATCCTGCCTGTGGCTTTAGAATTATTCTGCTCAAGAGTGTACTAGAAAAAAAATTCTCAGAGTGGTATGAGGATTTAAATTGTACATCCCCTTGAAAGATTTGCAAACCTGATAGCTAGTAGTAAATGAGACACAGATAAACTTAGCATCGGTTTGTGGTTAATTGGGATAAGGTACTTGTGGAAGTAGAGGATATGAGACATCAAATGGCTTTCTTGCATTTAGCAGACTAACGTGTAACCACTACACCACCAAGGCTCCTTCAAATGGCATTTTTAATAGGTATGGCAGACATTATCCATTCCCCATCTTTGTCCTTTTTTTAAAAAAAAATCATTGTATTGGGTGTGGCTCATACAACTCTTATCACAATTCATGCATACATCCATTGTGTACCAAGTACATTGGTACATTTGTTGTCATAATTCTCAAAACATTTTCTTTCTACTAAAGCCCTTGGTATCAGCTCCTCATTTTACCCCTCCCTTCCCTATGTTCCCTCCCTCATGAGCTGGATAATTTATAAATTATTATTATTTTCGCATGTCTTACACTGACCAATGTCTCCCTCTTGTCGCACTGTCATGTCAGTCTTCCTTGGGGTGTCAGTAATTCCTGTTGGTTACACTGCCCTTGATCAAGGTCTACCAGGTCTCCGACACTCTCCTCATCCTTGATTATGGATCATTTGTTGTTCCTTTGTCCCTGGGTTTGTTGGCACCTACTCCCCCACCACCTCCACCACCTTCCGCTCTCCCATGTCCCCAGGAACCATCGGTCCCATTGTTTGCTTGTCCAGATTGTTTATTCCACCTATCTTATCTAGGTAGACCTGCCAAGATAATAATATGCACAGAATCAAGACAGAGCAAAACAAAGTGGCAAAAGAAAGCAAAACAACAACCACAAAAAAAAAAGACCAAAAAGAAAAGGCATGTAAATAGTTCAAGATCTGTTTGTTTATCTTTAGGAGTATTTCCTGGTTGAGTCAGTAGGGGCACCATGCCCAGGCCCCAAAGGCTATTTTTGCTACTCCCTTGGGACTTCCTTGCTCTGTTCCCCTTGCTGTTCTGTTGCATGCCTTTAGTGTTTTGTCTCGGTGTGGTGGGGTCAGATTGTGCACAATTCCTGCCCTCTGTCTCAAATGTTGTGCCCCGTAGGGCTTTGGGTCAGTGAGGGATGTCACGTCTCATAGTGGAGCCAGCCATATGATCCTCTTTGTATACTGTCTGCTCTGAGCAGGGATATCATCCTCAAGGTGTGGGGGGCCAGCATGTGCTCTACTCTCTTTTCCTCCCCTTCCATTTGTTCCTGTGTGCTCTGATCAGACAAGCCCTCTCCCTGAGCTGTAGCTTCAGTGCTGTCCTCTGAAGCAAATTCTTTCAGGGGGAGGGGATACTGTCCACGTAGTTGGGATTGGGACTGAGCCCCTCAGACCTCTCCAGGGATTCTCAGAGCACCAGGTGGCAGTCTGGTCCCTCTTTCACTGTGGAGATATGAACAATACACTCCCCTTAGGTGGGTTAGTATCCTGTTCCTCCCTACCCATGTCTTTTTCTTTACTTTTCTTTGTATCAGTATCTCTGCTTTTCTTCTCTGGTCAACCCAGAATAACAGTTAATGAATCACAAATATTTGAAAGCAGTAAGTACATTTGTTTCAAACTGGCCCTCAACCATAAAAGAAAGGCAATAATGATGGATACATTTTCTAGCTGCACTCCCAAGTTGTACTTCTACTTCATTTCCCCATTAAAGATCTTGCTTTGTCTTTTAATTACAGCTTGTGAAAGTTGCAGGCTGACAGAGTTTATTTTAGAATACAAATGAAAAATATTTGTACTTGACTTGATTTAAGTTTTATTTATATTATCCTTTATAGTAATTTTCACATTCCTCTTATAATAGGAACAGTGAGACCATATAAAGAAGCATAAAACTGTATCAAGAAAAAAAAGACAAAGTCAATATGGTCTGCATCTTGCAAGTTAAAAGTCCAGTTACTTTATTAAGTATAAATTAAGGGTTTCAAAATGAAAATTACCCAATTACATTTGTCCTCATAGCATTACTTCAAATGGGCACAAGCTCAGGGATAAGGGAAATGGCAACCATGGTGTTCTATTAGCTTACTTACTCTCGCCTCCATTTTCTTAATCCTTCAAGATATAAGATTTATCCTGGTGTTTTCCTCTTGACATATGATGATAGCTCACCATGTTCGTGAAGACTAGCAAGACAAGTGGGTGCTTCAAATTTTCTACTTAACACACAGAAATAAGTGCTTACTTCTGTGATTTGTAAACAAGTACATTATAGCCTTAGCACACGAGGTCATATGGCACAGTGAGGTCATGTAAATCACAAAGCAAATGTTTTTGCAACATAAATGTGCACAGAAGTCCACTAATGTATGGGCCATAATGTGTGGGCCATAAGACTTTGTAGCCTATAGAAAGGGATTTGTGCCAGAATTCATGAATATGCTTGACCCTGGGAAAGAGATTTAATCCTCTGGCATTTCCTTTTAGCATTGCCATGCCCAGGTTATGTAGAATAATTAATTATATTAAATATATTGTTGTGTTTTAGGTGAATGTTACTCTTTAGACATTTTTATACAATTACAGGGGCAGGGCAGTTTCAAATTCTCATTATTTGTAATCTGTGTTTTTCATTTTTATAGATCTACCTACCCTTCCATCCTTGCCTTATCACCTTTGCTTTTATAAATATTCACTAATTGGTGTCATATTACCATTATTTAGTGGAATATATTATTCACAAGTGATATTGTGTGTTTTATAAGCCAGTTATTCTTTGGCTAAGAGATGATCTATATAAATTGCTTTGATTCCATGTTTAAAAGGTGATAGGTTCAAGAGTTACTCTTCTCTCAATTGGTCTAGTAGGAATGGCTTTTTAGAAATTTATGTCTTATTCTACATAATTATTCCATTTTATCCAGTAGCTTCTATTATATCTTTGTTCAGAACTGTCATTAGCGGTAGACCAGAATCATCTACTACTTCTTAGATTAGGATAGCCTGCGGTACATGTGAGCTGTTGCAACCATGGATTATATTATTCTTTGAGTCATTGATTTCTTTTATTGGCTTTTTAATTGTTTTCACTCTTGTTGCAAAATGGCATGTGACAGGATTTACTGAAATTGTCCTCCTGTGTACTTCTTAATGCTAATCTTGATCAAACTGTGATGACTTCATCTGTATCAGGTATTTCTTATCACCAAAAATTGAAAATGTCTATTATGTAGAAAGTGATAGCCTTGGTGTTAAATAAAGAACTTTTTGTGTATGTGTATTCTTGATCTTTTATAATAGTGGAACAAAACAAATTTTTATGATTGATTTATTTCAGTATTCATAATGTCCCATCCCACTCATCTGTCAATTTTTTGTACTATAATGTCTTGCTTATTGCTGTGATACTGGAGAGTATGTCACCAGTATTTTAAAAACCAGCAGTATCATCCAATATTAATAGCTTTCACTTGAATTTCCAGATTGAGAACATACTGGGAAGAAGGAATAGGCAATCCGATTCTCAGAGATTGTTTACAAAAAGTGGTACATCATATAATCTAAAGTCAAAGGAGGGATTAGTATCAGAGCCTAAATTGAGAGAATTTGTTTTCAGAAGGCTATGGATGACAGTGGGAGCCCAAGATACATTTGTTTGGACCACATAGTAAATATGAGCCTCTGGTGATCTCCCTCTATCCATACTAGAGGGGTGTGAGGAAAGTGGCTACTAAACAGAGGGCATTAGAGAGATGAGTATGGAAGATCAAAGAGATAAGCCTGACTTGAACAGTTAAAACTGTGTCAGTTGACTTCCCCTTTCATGCAAGTTAGACCTGATCTTGTTTTCAAAAGTTGCTGTATTTTTTGTTTGTTTGGCTTTGTTGGCTCATCGTAGGGTTTATTTCAGATCCCCCATTTCACTGGGGGATCATTCTCTTGAATTTGTCGTATATGTTTTTCCTGTTTTTTTAATACATGAAACCCAGCACTGATGAACCTATAGGGACAAGTAGAATAAGGTTTTTGCAGGGTAGGAGGAAGTGGGGGCATAAATCAGAGATGATGTCAGGGAGTCAGGAAGGAAAAGAAGCTATGTTTGAAACTGTGGTAGCAATTGTATGATACAGCTTGACGTGATTAAATCATGGAATGATATGATATATATTGTAGTAGTTACAGAATTTGGTGTCAATTTGGTATTTTAGAGGATTAAAAGTGAATGGGGTGGAGTCTAGTCTGTCAATCAGATCACAGCCAATGAGTCCTCTGTGTGGATATCGCCTTCACCTAAGAATTCTGGGAACTCCTGTATTTTCCATCCCGGACCTGAGAGAGTCTCTCTCTCTCTCTCTCTCTCTCTCTCTCTCTCTCTCTCTCTCTCTCTGTGTGTGTGTGTCTCTCTCTCTCTCTCCTTATTTCCTGAAAAACATTTCCTCAGGAGAAACCACATGGATACAGCCTGATGCAGAAACTACCCTGATGCAGCCCTAGGAACTTGAGGAGCCACATGGAGACCCCTGCGAATGCTGAGAAACAACACCACTGGATCCAGAAGATTTTCTAACACTGGCCTGTGATCGTCCTGTATTTGGCATCATTGCATGTGTTTTGTGATTCTGAAGAGGACTTTATAGATTGGTATCAGACATATGGGCTAATATGTGACTTAGGAGCTTGGACTGGATTGGGTTGGAATGCTTTCTTAATGTACTCTTATCCTTTCTAGAAAACTCTCTCTTATACACATAAGAGTTTCTGTGGATTTGTTTCTCTAGTCTACTCAGATTAGTACATATATTAACTCCCAGTTAACAATAATTTGAATACAAAAGCTTTAGAATATCAGTGAGCATTTTCCAATATAGTGCTGTAATATGAGCATCTCAAGTTGAAAAGAACTCAAAATGCAAGTGGAGAAGAACTTTTTCCTGAGGCAGAATCTACCTTAGTGACGTGGATGGCACAACTCAAAATGAGCAAAACGCACCTGCAAATATCCGTTAGCCAATCAGGATGGGAATATAGTAAGTATGAATCTAGGAAAATTGGAAATCACCAGAAATGAAATGGGATTTATAAGTATAGATATCTTAAGTAATAGTGATCTAGAATTGACTGATATAGCTATTTTTAGTGAGACAATCAAAATTTTGCTATGCAGGGAGAGGCAAATTTAAGAGAAATCATGTCATATTCATCATAAAATCCATTTCAAGATCTATCTTGAAACTCAATGCTGTCTGTGATGGGATGCTATCTAATTACACAAAAGAGAGTCCAGTTAATACAACTATTATTCAATTTATATATCAATCGCTAAATCCAGTAATGTCTTCATTAATTTTATCAACTGCATCAGCCTGAAATTCATCAAAACTACAATCAAGATATATTATAATTAATGGCAATTGAAAGGTGAAAGTTTGAAAAAGAGGAATGATCATCATTGCAAACTATGGCCTCGGTTATAGAAACAAAGCTGGAGAATGCCTGATAGAATTTTTCAACAACTTCTCCATTGCAAATGTCCATTTTCAGCAACACAAGCCTAGACAATATACACTACTATGAAACCCTGGTGGGTTGTGGGTGATGTGTTCAGCTGGTAATTACAAGTACAATAATTCAAATCCTCCAGCTGATCTCTGGGGAAAGGTTGAAGCTTCCTACTCACATAAAGATTTAAAGCCTAAGAAACCCAAAGGGACAGTTCTACTAACTCCCATAGTGAGACTGTGAGTGGGAATCAACTTGAAGGCAATGAGTTGAGTGATATCATTGTATAATCCCATCTGCAATATATAAAATTTCACTCCTCTTGTAAGCTCTCTAGCATTTCCTGTTTTCTGGGGCACATGCATCTTTTGTTTTTATGACTGCCATTTTCTCAAGGGTGAGATGGTATCTTTAGTAGTTTTGATTTGTACAGCAAGACTGGCTAATGATCACAAACATATTTTCACATACTGAGTGGTCATGGAAATTCTCTCTTTAAAATAAATTTTGAAGAGATTCTGAAGAAAAGAAAAAATAGAAATGTAGCTTGTTATCCTATAAACCAGTTGCTATCAAAATGATTCCAACTCTAGTCACACAATGTAGGTCACAGCAGGACTACGGTAACACCAATTCGCAACCTCCTAAGGCAGCAACCCTGTCATACAGTTCCTCATGTGGTAATGACCCCCCTCCCAACCATCAAATTATCTTCATTAATACTTCATAACTGTCATTTTACTACTGTTATGAATCAGGCGACCTCTGTGAAAGAGTTATCCAACCCCCAAAGAGGTTGCAACCTACAAGTTGAGAACAACTGCTACACAGGGTCTTCATTAGCTTATTTCTAGTAGATTGGTTCATCTTTCTTCTACGACATCTTTGGGAAGACTCAAATGTCCAGGCTTTCCACTTCCATTTGTCTCACCAGGTTATCAGTGAAGCAATGCCTCACAAACTATCATCATCTCAGGACTGTGTGTGACTTAAATCTCTCTCTTTCTCTCTCACTTCCCCTTCTCTCTTTTATTTTTGCCCTCCTTTTCTTTCATCACTAAGAATTTTTTCTCATTGAATCACAGAAAAAATATGTACTTTCCACTGATGCCCTAATACATAATTTATTTCCAATATAGCCTCTTCCCATTGGTAATGTTGATTCATAAGTAGGTGGATAGGTGGGGTATGGGGAAGGCACATATAACATTATGAACAAAACCAAGCAAACAAAATAAAACAGACATCTTTTCTGCCTTCACAATTTGGGGAATGTTTGGAGACAAAGACTTCTATTTGCTTTTCAAGGTCATTTCATGTTTGTTATTATTTGCTTGGCTTGCAACACGATCACCTCCTGCTCCCTGGTGCTTTCTTAAGTTTAAATTAGTTTCCAGTCAAGATGCTCTTGTATCTTGCAGAAGGAAAGCATTGTTTTTTAATACACTTGTAACTAATGCTGCCAGTCCTTGGGGAGTTTCAGAGGCCCTCAAAGGCGATAGTTCTCTACCCGGGAGCAAAGAAGCCATTACAGCTTGTACTAGAAGATTTAATAGGTGTCATAATTTATCATGTAAATCGAAAAGTGTTTCTTAATTAAGTGCGTACGTTAATGAATTTTTTAATTTGATCCCTGTAAGTACCTTGCTATACTAATTGCAATATTCTACACATTAGTCATCCGCTGTTGCCCTTGGCTATTTTCTACCCTGAGAGGAAGAGAAAGAGAGTTTTTCAGTTAAAGTTCATTTAACTCTTTCCACCCAACAAATTAGATTTAGTTTTATTCACATTCAAGTGACAGCTGTGGTTTAGTTTTACTGAGCTTTTAGAATACCTGTATATGAGAACCAACTTACCTTTCTGTTACATTTCAAAGATTATGAAGTTGGGATGACTGGTTAACAATGAGGTCCTACCCAATTCAAAGGGACAGTGGAGCCTTTTGGTTTTCCTAGGACTGGAGGGTTTTTTAATGGCTAAGGTAAATGTAGGGTTACGTTTCATTCTGTTTGTCCCTGAGAGTTCTACCCTGTATGACTAATGATGTGTGGAAATGTACACAGCGCTTTTGAAATTTATAGAATCAAGGCAGAAAAAGTAGAGCTAAAGTCTATCTACTTAACTTTTATGTTGGTAGTACATGCTCATTTGTAATAAAAATGAGGGGTTATTATAGAATAAGTAGTTCAAATGTCTCAAATAGATTATGCGTATTATTAAAATAAGGATAAAAAAACCAAAAGTATTTAGGCAAAAGTGTATAGGAAATAATACACTCAATTATTATAGTGGTTGTCTATTGGTAATAGTTAGCCATAGTGACTCTTTTCTTTAGTCTGTATTCTTTCTTTATTCTTTATTCAAATATGATAAAGCTCTTGTCAATTCCACCATTATTTTCAAATAAATATCATAATAGTAGTGAGTGAGATTTTAAATTTTATTCTTTCCTCTAGAAGATATAGTCTTCCTATAAAAAGCTGATACATGACTATTTAAAGCATTCCTCCCATATATTTAAGATATCTCTACAGTCAAGAAAGAAATTAGAACATTTTCTATTATTAGGAGCTTTCCAGGCAAAAACTGATACACCTTTTGTGTCATGACATTGGTATCAATCTCATAATGTAGCTGTGGTGCATATGCCACTTCTTCTCTTTAGTTCCTGTTTCGGTGTGCCCTACTTTCCTCTTCCCTATCTACTTTCTAAACTTTGTCTCTGGGCAAATGCGACCCCTTTACCATATACTGAATGCCTGATTGTTCTAAAGCTGACACATCTCCTTGGTAGTGGTGTTCACCCCACAGACCTCCTATTGTCTATCTAAATTTGGCCATCAAAGTTGAGTTCACTTCTAGGCCTAAAGAGTGAGTAGGGATCATAGTCTCAGAGGTATCACCACTTTCCAATCCACGTAGTGAAAGTTATCTTTTTGATGGCTTTGAATTTTGATCTAGATGCCACCTTACCCCCGCCTCTGCCAACTCTGTCTAGGAAATTCTGTTGTGAACCCTTTCAGAATTGTCAGTAGGTCTAGTATTGCCATGATTGTTACTTAGTACTTCTAAAACGTATTTGCTTGTTCTCCTGGCAGTCCTTGGTATGCCCAATATTCTTCACCAACACATTCTTCCAAAAGCATCATTCTTCTTGGTTTTTCCAGATTCATTATTTAATTTGCACAGGTGTATAAAACAATTAAAAATACCATTGCTTGAGTCAAGGAAACCTCAGTCCTCATACTGACATTTTTACTCTTTTAATGTTTTAAATATGTACACAAAAGTTTTGCCCAATGTAATGTGTTGATTGATTTCACAACTGCTACTTCACGGATGCTGATTGTAGACTCAAGTAAAACCAATCCTTGAAAAATGCAATCTTTTATTAATTTATTAGAATGTTGCTTAATTTTTCCAGTGATGAAGATTTTTCTTTATATTGAGATAATCCATACTAAAGGTTGCAGTATTTGATCTTTATCAGCAAGTGCTGTATGTCTTCTTTCCTTTCCTCAAGCAAGGTTGAGTCAGCTGAAACACATGGGATGCTATGAAGTCTTCAATCTTGATGTTTTGATGTTCTTCATATGATCTAGTTTCTCTGATTATTTGCTAAGAAAACATATTGAATACATTTGATGAAAGAATTTCAATTTGATGCACACCTATCCTGATTTTAAATCATGCAGAATCTCCTTGTTCGGTTTGAATAACTACCTTTTGTCTATAAACAGGTTCTACTTGACCACAGTTAACTGTTCTGGAGTTCCCATTCTTCTTAACATTATGTATAATTTGTTATGATTCACAGAGTTGAAAGCTTTTTTGTAGTAAGTAAAACTCAGGAAATATCTTTGTGATGTTTCCTCATTCGAGTCAAGATCCATTGGGCATCAGCAATGTTCTCTTCAGTTCCATGTCCTCTGTGGAATCTGGCATGAATTTCTGATGGCTCTCTGTTAACATACTGTAATTAAAGCCATTTTTACGTGACCTTAGACAAAATTTTAGTGGTATGTGATAGTAAAGATCTTGTTCAATGATATCTGCACTCTGTTGGATCATCTTCATTTGTTGTTGATAGGTGCAGTCAAGTAGGCTCCAACCTTCATCATATTAAAGACTGAATATTTTAAAATCAAGAGGTTAAAAATCAAGCAACCGCAGTGATGCCCCCCCCAAAAAAAATCAAGCAACCAAATCAGTGTAAAGGGGTAGAAGTGGAGATCCAAAATCTATCTGCAAGTTAACACATTAAAGACCAGATAAACTCGGATCCATCCACAATGTGTTAATCTGCATTGGTTTTCACATTGCTAGACAGTTGGATTTTATATTTCTCAAAAAGAAAATGTTCATTATTTTAAGTTATTTTGAAATACATAACAAAACAGACTCTTTTCTGTAGTACACAAATGAGAAATAGTGGTCAGTCCGTACAGATAAATATACTTTGATTCTGGAGAAGTATAAAATATTTTGGTTTCAGAAACCAACTGTTAGTATCCAATTGTAAGTTGTGATTTTAATAGCAAAATAGTAAAGCAAAATAAATCACTGCCTGGTCCAGTGCTGTCCTCACAACTGCTGTTATACTCAACCCCATTGTTGAAGCCATGGTGGCAAGCCATATTGTCAAGGGTCTTCCTTTAGGGTTTTCACTGCCCTTCAAGTTTGTCAAACATGATGTCCTTTTCTAGTGACTGTTCTCTCCTAATCTTATGTCCAAAGTACAATAGACCAAGTCTCATCATCCTTGTTTCTTTCTTTTTCTTTTTTTTTAGGGAGTCAATTTCGTTTATTGTCAAGCACCATGAAGCACAGTAAGAAAATGCTGTACACAACTGGAAATTATCTACAAAACAGGGGTGAAGTGGGAAGAGACACAGGAACACACAGCACAATAATTGGCTTGAGCTCCAGCTCTACATTCTAGCATGGGAACCAGGCAGATATAGTCATCCTTTTCACAGAGGCTACAAAGGAATGGGGAGATTACTCCATCATCAGTTCTTATGGGGCAGGCAAAGGAAGATGGTGCTTTTAGCTGGTGTGTGAGGCCACGTTTATTTGGGCGACGTCCCACTCTAAGTAAAAGATGGATGCTGAAGATGGTCCACGGCTGCTGGGAGGCTGGCCTGGGCTCCTTAGGTCTGGGATTCCTCTTGTTTCTCAATGATTAGCTTGTCCATGGAATTCAGTTGACTGATGTGAACCTGTCAACAAATTATTCCTAAGTTTCTTTTGGCTTTATTCACCAAGGATTGAATTTCTACAGGATCTTTTACATTTTTATTTTCTCTGAACGCATCTCTTATCCTTTTGATAGCACATGTTCTGTAATTGTAGACACTGAAATGCTTGCTCCCTCTCAGCATGGCCCAGTACAGATCTAACACTTGTGCGCAGCTGGAGGTAGCCATTTTGGAAAAGCTGTCCTTGTTTCTAAGGAGCATTTTGGATGTACTTCTTCCTGACAACCTTGATCTTTAAAAAAACAAAAGACAAAAAAAACACTTTTACTGGGGACTCTTACATCTCTTATCACAATCCATGCATTCCTTCAATGTGTCAAGCACATTTGCACACATACTGCCATCATCAATTTGAAGACATTCTTTTCCTGCTTGACCTCCTGATATCAGCTCCCCATTTCTTCCTCCACTTGCCTTCCTTTATGAATCCTTGATAAGTTATAGATTATTTTTTCCATACCTTACATCATCCTCCATCATCCCTCACCCATTTTTTCACTATTCATTCCTTGGGAGGGAGTTCTAGTTTGATCCTCATGTTCAATTCCCCTTTTACTCCCCACCCTCCCCTAATTCTCTAGTCTCCTCATTGGTCCTGGGGGTGTGGAGGGTTATCTATTCTGGATTCCCTGTTTTCTGACTCTTATCTGTACCAGTGTGCATGCTCTGCTCTAATCTGATTTGCAAGGTGGAATTGAGGACATTATGGTGGGGTGGAGGAAGCACCAAAGAGTTAGAGGAAAGGTATGTGCTTCATCAGTACTGTACTACATCCTGACTGGCTCATCTCTTCACTGTGACCCCTCTGTGAGAGGATGTCCAGTTGTCTGCAGATGGGCATTTAGTGTACACTTCATGCCTCCCTCATTCACATTGCATATGGTTTTATTCTAGGTCTTAGAGGCCTGATACCTGATATCATCATCATCTCATAATTACTCAGGCTGGGGTGCTTCTTCCATATGGATTTTGTTGCTTCTGAGCTAGATGGCCGCTTGTTTATCCTCAAACCTTGAAGACCATAGATGCCATGTCTTTTGATAGCCTGGCACAGCTTTCTTCATAAGATTTGCTTATGCACTCATTTGGCTTCAGTGATCATGTCAGAAAGTGAGCATCACAGAATGCCGGATTATAAGAACAAAGTGTTCTTGTGTTAAGGGAATACTTGAATTGAGACCCAATGTCCATCTGCAACCTTAATTCTTATCGTATAGATATGAGTACATAGTTCTAGTCCCCTCTCATTTTATATATATTTCCATATGTACATACCTATATTTAGGCCTTTATAAATGTCCTTTGCCTCCTGGTTCTTCCCTCTGTTTCCTTTTTACTTCCCTCTTGACCTACCACCAGGTTCAGCATTCATTCAGGTTTAGTAATTCCTTGCTCCTACATTGCCCTTGATGGGGCACCACTAGGCATCCTACACATTCCTTGCTTTGATTTTGTTTCACTTGTTGTTCCCTTAATAGGCATCCTACTACATTCCTTGCTTTGATTTTATTTCACTTGTTATTCCCTTGTCCCTATTCTTTTGATGGATCTGTCTTTACTTAAAACAGTTTTAAAACACATCTTTTCTAGCTAGTAGGACAGATAACCCTCTTCTAAATGTTTTGGCACAGATTGTGAGCAATTTTAGAGTGACATGCATTTACTGAAACTGCTTGATTAATATTCAGTCAATGCTTAGAATCTATTTTTAACAGATGTAGTTCATTTTAGTCTTGTCTCTTCCATCTAGCAACATCTATGTGTGCAGTCGCTGTTTGTACTACTGAAGAAAATATTATCTGAGTATGTGCCAGCTCTGGAAATGGTTACATGTGACTCTGTGGATTCCTTAAATTTTCTCTCAAAATTTCTTCTAGGCATAATTTTCCCCTGTGGTGTGGTTCCTAGATGTTTTGAAGAAAGTTTATTTTGGTTTTGGGTTTGTTTGTTTTTTGAGTTTTGGGGCATCACTGCCCTCTGTTGGTGAGAGTAGGAGGCCCAGTATTTGCTCCTGTGGAGCCGCAGCTGGATTGAACCTCCATCCCAGTGGGCTGCAGTCCCACGCACAACCACTACACCACCAGGGCTCAGCCTAAATCAAGTTTATTTTGAATCACATACACCCTTTATATTTAAAAACAAAATACTGCAAGGTGCAGCACCATGCTCACTAGTGTTGTTATGTTTGAGCTCAACACTCTAAAGAAGTCTGTCGGCACATGTTTGCTCAATGCACCTCGTCATTTGATCTTTTGACTGCTGCTTTCATAAACATTGACTGAACCTAAGCAAGACATAATCCTTGACCACTTCAATAATTTCTCCTTTTGTCATCATGTGCCCTGTTGGTCCAGTTGTGAGGATTTTGATATTCTTTACATTGAGTTGTAACTCATTGCAAAGGCAAAAATTCTTTCTTTTCACCAACAAGTATCTCAGTCCCTCACTATCGGGAAGCAAGGCTGCATCATTTACATGTCACATGTTGTTATTATGTTTTTCTCCAATTCTGATGCCTCATTTTTCTTCATTTCCTTCAGCTTCTCTAGTGATTTGGTTAACATAAATATTGAATAAGTTGGGTGAGAGTCCACAACCCTGATGCAAACCTTTTCTAATTTTAAATCATGCAGCATTCCTTTCCTCACTCTGTTTGCCTAAATGCCCTGTGAGCCAGGAACAATTTCCACAGGAACACAATAAAGTATTTGGAAATTCTCCTTCTTCTCAAGGCTAACCATAGGTGGTTTTGCTTTACACAGCAAAATGCCTTAGAATAGTCAATAAAAAAAATAAACATCTTTCTAATCACCTCTGCTTAGAGCCGAGACCTATCTGGTATCAGCAATGATATGCCTTGCTCCATGTTCTCTTCTGAATCTGGCCTGTACCTCTGGCAGTTTCCTGTAGAGGTACTTCTACAACTGTTGTTGATTAATCTTCAGAAAAATTTAATTGCATGTGACACCAATGATATTATTCTATTATCTGAGCATTCTGTTCGGTCACATTCTTTGGAATGGGTACAAATAAAGATCATTTCTATTCAGTTGGCTAAGAAGCTGTCTTCTACATGTCCTAGTATAGACAACTAGGCACTTCCCAAGTCTCTCTAGTCATTGAAACCTTTCGATTGATATTCTATTGAATCCTGGAGTCATGTTTTGACTAATACTTTCAGTGCACCTTGAACATCTTCCTACAGTCCCTCTACCTTCTTATCATATGCTACTTCCTTAAATGGTTGGATGTGGATTGGTTCTTTTGGGTTCAATGATTCTGGGCATTCTTTCTATCTTCATCTGTTGTTACCTGCAACAGTCAATATTTTGCCTTCATGGTCTTTCAATATTGCAACTTGAAGCTTGAATTTTTCTTGAGTTTTTTCAGTGTAAGATATGCTGAGCATATTGTTCCTTTTTTTGTACCTCTAGGGATATATGTGTGTGCATATATATATTTCATTATAATATTTGACTTTATGTTCTTTTTTGTGGGTGGGCGGATCACTGCTCTCTGGTGGCTGTGGAAGCTACCCAGCTTGACTTTATGTTCTTGAGCCACCCTTTGAATTTTTCTGTTTAGCTTATTGCCTCATGTACATGTGAAATTTATACAATGTATAAGGAAGACTGAACAAGACCTGATGCAGCTGTGTTACGGTGTTGGCAAGGAATAATATAAGCACCAAGAACTGGCAGGAGAACAAACAAATCTGTCTTCAAACAAATGCAACCTCAATGCTCCTTGGAAGAGAGGAAGGAGAAATTTTATCTCACCTTCTTGCTTATGGTATCAAGAGAAGTATATAATGCTTAGTAAAGTAGAGGGTTGGCATAAAAAGAGGAAGTCTCTCAAGGCAATGTAGAGCTATATAGGACCAGACATTGTTACAGGAACAGGCAGTGTTTTGTTCTATTGTACCAAGGTCACTGTAAGTCAAAATCAACCTGAGAGTACCTAACAACAACACAGGCATGATAGAGAATGCTACCAGAAGAAAATGGAAGGAATGCAGAGTTGCTGGATCAAGAATTGATACATGACCAGCCATTGCAGGAGGAAGAAAATGATCAGGAAGGGATAGTATTTGTGATAGTTGCAAAATCTGGTGTCAACTTGAGATGATAAAGAGTACTGGGTGAAGTCTATCCTGTCAATCAGCTCACAGTTTAATGACTTCATTTGGAGGCACAATGGAGATATATAGCTCAGCTGAAAGAGACGCTCTCTCTGCTTGTCTCTCTGTGAGATATTCCTGTTGACAAGTCACATAGTCTTACACTGATGGAGTCAGAGCCCAAGAGCTGAGTAGCCATGTGGAGGTTCATACCAGCACTGAGATGCTTCCATCACCACTGAGTCCACAAGACTTTGTACCTACTGGTCTGTGAACTTTCTGTATTCAGAATTATTGCATGGAAGCATACGTCTAAAGAGGAATTTATGGACTAGTATCAACAAATAGGGTAACATCAGACTTATAGGCTTCATCTGGACTCCCATGCGGTGTTTTCTTAATGTACAATTGCTCTTTGATAGAAAATTCTCTCTTTTTGGGGGGGCATCACTGCCCTCTGGTGGGAGTAGAAGGCCCAGCCTTGCTCCTGGAGAGCTGCTGCTAGATTTGAACCGCCAACTCAGTGGGCCGCAGTCCCACACTCAACCACTACACCACCAGGGCTCAGCCCCATAAAGTTCTCTCTTACACACATGAGTCTCCCTAGATTTGTTTCTCTAGTCTACCTGGACAAACATAGTATCGAAGGAAAACATCCAACCAAGATGCACTAAAAACATTGCCCCCCTCCAAAAAAATGGATTCATTAGGAAATAACAAAATGCCAATTGAAATGTTTCATTAAACTAATGCACTGTGGGTGGCGCTCACTTACACATGACAAGAATTTTGGAGGACAGCTACTTGGCAAGCCAATTGGAAAAGATCCGTAATTGCACCCACCATAGCTGTCATGCTCAACTAAAATGCATCTTTTAAGTGATTGCAGTAGTATATCCATAGGATGGTATCAGAAATCCAAGCACTTCTCAAAAGAGGGCATGGAATAATTAATATCTTTGCTGATGACAGATATATCTAGCCTGAAACTAAAGGATGTAAAAAAGCTTTAGTTGCATTTTCTGGCTACTCAGAGGCATTCCATTGTGTGGATCATGATAAACTCTGGGTAATATTACAAAAAAATAATATAATTCCAGAACCCTTTCAATGTATTATGTTAATTGTTGAAATACTGAAGTTCAGGGTTACAAGCTCACTAGTCACTCTGTAGGACAATGATATGACTTTTTACTCTCATGAAGATTTATAATGTCAGAAATTCTAGAGAGCAGTTTTACTCTGTTCTATAGGTCCCTTCTATGTAAATAATCCCAATCCTCACAACTTGACCAGTAGTTAACATCACAATAACAGAGCAAAGATTGTCAAGGATTTCATCTTGCATGGATCCATATTCAATGCTCATTGAAGCAGCAGTCAAGATATCACACAACACATTATTAAAGAATTGGAAACTAAGGATGTCACTTTGAAACTGAGATGTATCTCACCCAAGCCACGGTATTTTCTTTCTTTATTTTATTTTCCTGCCATGCTATTTTCAATTGCCTCATGTGCTTATGATAGTTGAACATTGAAAAATAAGACTGAAGAAGAACTAATGCATTTGAATCATGATGTTGTTGAAGAATATTGAAGTAGAAAAAGAAAACTGTCTTTGACGATATACAGCCAGAATACTCCTTAGCAGTGTTCTCACATATCCTCATATGTGAGTAAGAGATGCCAATCCCTGTCAATGAACACCATATCTGTAAAGTAGAAGGACAATGAAACGGAGCAAAATCGTCAATAAGACAGATTGCCACCCTGGCTCCAACAACGGATTCAAACTTAACATCAGCTGTGAAAATAGCACAGGCGATGCTTCCTTCTGCTGAACATGGAGTTGCTTTGATGGCACCCAGGATGCCTAGGAGTCAAAACTGACTTGATGACCATGAGTTTGCTGCTCTGGATATTCATGTGCTCACATGGAACCTGTATAAGCAACTGTTCAAAGAAAACAAGGAAATGCCTCAGCGTTTAGAATCAGGTAAAGTGGGTGTCAGGGCTGTATCCTTCCTCCTGCTTACTTCATCAGGAACGGAGGAAGAGTCCTTAAGCACCTGCGAAACACAGCAGAAACCTTTCTTGCAGAAAGCAAAACTGAGTTGAGGCACTTACTCCTGATGCTCCAAGACGTCAATATGAATTGATCCTCCAGATAAAGGGAACAAAGACTCTCCCACCTGAACCAGGAAAAGGCAGCATCGTGATAATCAGAAAAATAACGTAAATGATTGCATTTTATGCGGGCTCCACAGCCAATGTCAAGGGAAATCAAATGAGGCATGCTGTCACATATCTCTTTGAAGGGATAAAGACCAGGCTGCCAGTTTGAGGATTAAAGTGCACCTGACCCAAACTCTCATATTTTAAACCACCTGAAAAGCTAGTGAAAACTTAGAATGAATGAGTAAGGAAGACTTCAGTAGAATTGATGCATTTGAATTACTCTGCTGCTGAAGGAAAGTGGTCATACCTTGTACTACCAAAACAAACATATTCGTCTTGCAAGAAGCACAGACTAGATTCTCCTTAGGAGTCTACGGCCATACCACCCTGAACGTGCCCGATCGCGTCTGACCTCGGAAACTAAGCAGGGTCGGGCCTGGTTAGTACTTGGATGGGATACAGGGTAGGAGCTATGAAATATGCAACTTTCCTCTAGCTCCCATGCTGCCTCCCACCCACTATCATGACCCCAATTCTACCACATAAATCCAGCTAGACCAGGAGACGTACAGTGAAGTTGGAAACATGGGAAACTTAGGATAGATGATCCATCAAGACTAGTGATGGGAGTGGTAATACCAGGAGGGTGGAGAGATGGAGGAATGGAGAGGGAGAGCCAACTTCAGGGATCTACACGTAGCTTCCTCTCTGGGGCACGGACAACAGGGAAGTGAGTGTTGGGACGCATTGTACAGTGTGCAGGATGAAAAAAATTAATTTGTAAATTATGAAGGGTTCAAGGGGAAGGGGGGGAGGAAGGGTAATATAGGGAGCTGATAATGGGGGCCTGAAGAGAAGGAGAATGTTTTGAGAGTGATGATGGCAATGGGTGTGTAAAAGTGGCCTGCATACAACTGATGTTGTTAGGGATTGTGATGGGAGTTGTATGGGTCCCCAATAAAATGATTCATTTAAAAAATGGGGGGGGGGGAGGAGGGGAAAGGGGAGGTTTTTACTTTTTTTTTTTTTAAAGAGGAGCTTGTACCAAGGGCTCAAGTGGAAAATGTTTGGAAATGTATGTGGCAACATGTGTGCAAATGTGCTTGATACAAATGATGTACTGAATGTTGTAGTAGCTGTAAGAGCGCCCAATAAAATTTTTAAAAAATGAGAATAATGAGACACTTCATTTCACATACTTCAGATATGCTTGGTAAAGTATAGGGTCAGAAAAATTGAGAAAGACCCTCAAGAAGAGGGATTGGCATAGTGGTTGAAATAATGGG
>PVJH01031088.1:0-24126 GCA_004026705.1 Nesogale talazaci
TTATAGACTGTTATCAGGCATATGGGCTAATATCGGACTTATAACTTTGAACTGGACTGGGTTGGGATGCTTTCTCAGTGTTCCATTCCTTTTATATATAAACCTTTTCCTTGTATCCATATGCATGACTATGAAATGTGTTCCTCTAGTCTACCCGGACTAACACACCCTCTTTCTGGGGAGATTTCTGATAAACACAAATTTTCAATTTTTATGAGGTCCCACTTATTGATTTTGTCTTTTGCTCTTTGTGTCTTTGTTATTGTGTTAGTGACCTGTTGTTGAAACCGGGTCCTGACAGCATTGCCCCACTTGTTCTTCCAAGGACTGCATGGTTGAAGTTTGCACATTAAATCCTTAATCCATTTAGAGTTTGTGTTTGTTACACTGTGAGGCATGGATCCGGTTTCATTTCTCTGCATGTGGAAAGCCAGTTTTCTCCGGCCATTCGTTGAAGGGACTCTTTTTTCCCTATGGAATAGATTTAGCACTCCTGTCAGAAATCAGTTGACCATGGATGTGTGGGTTTATTTCTGCACTTTGAGTTCTGTTCCATTAGATTTTGTTATACCAGTACTAGGCTGTTTGGATGACTGGAGCTGTACACAGCCTGTTCTTAATTATGGCAGTGGGATAAAAGGCCCCCGCCCCCCAGTGCTGTACCTTGCTTCTCAGTGGAATTCTCCAGCCAGCAGCAATGAAATCTTATGGCAAACTTCATGCAATTGGTCTAAGAATGCCCTGGGGTTTAAATGCACCCTGAATTTGGGGAAGCACTGTCAGCCTCAGTAGGTGTGGGCCTGGAATTCTGCACTTTCCACAGCTTCCAGATAATACTACAGCTGCTGGCCCATGGACCATACTCTGAATAATGTTGCTCCACAAGGAATAACTTTTTCATAGTCCCTTCTAGATTCTTCAGCTGTGATTGACACCAGCAGATATACCTGTGTAGTTTTGGTTGTTATGAAACATAATGTATGTGTGCTCTAATTGTGCACTTTATTCTCCTGTACATTTAAAAAAGTGTTTATATATGTGCAGATCTTGACTTTAGAAGATGCTGGACAACTATGTCCTGAATCATTTCACACATTTCCAAGATGTTCAAATACATACCTAGAGATGACAGCTAATGCAGTGTGCACAAAATACCAGCAGGGAAGTCAGTGCCCATGGCGGATCCGATGTGTTGAGTGTTGGCGGTTCTGATTTTCAAAATATGCATGAAAAGAAAAACAAACATCCCGACTTGTTTGCTCTCAGTTTGAAAAATATTAGTAGAACAGAAACCCTGGCCTCTGCTCACTCACATGATCGAGTTTGCGTCCAGCTTAACTTCTCAGAGCCTCTTTGTCTATGTCAGTAACATCAAGGAGCCTCGTCAGGTTCATACCGGTTCAGAACAGTTTATTCATGGAATTACCACCAAAGAGTGTACATGTGTGTGGCATAGAACCCAAATCTGTTCGTTGGTTAGGGCATTTTAATCTGAGTTGAAGCAAACACGGGAGAACTGATAGCGTAATAGGGTACGTATGTGTTTGGCTGGTGACCACACGGTCAGCAGTTCAAACTCACCAGTTTCTTTGCTAGAGAAAGATTTAAAGCCTCAGAAACCAAAGAGAGCAGTTCTGCTCTGTCCCATGGGATCCCTGTGGGTTTGTGTTTTGGGTTTTTGGTTGTCCATCTCGAAGATGGCAGCTGACCACGCTGCTGCTCTGATTGCATTGTCAGTCTGTGTGCAGCCGGATGGAACTCTTCTGAGTCCGATCCAGTGATGTAAAGAGATTGATCGAGCTGAGAGGCAAGGATTTGAGTCACTAGAAACGATGTGGCTTTAAGAAAGAAGCCGACAATTTTTGAGATTTGTGTTTTAAGTCTGTTTCTCTCTCTCTCTCTCTCCTGCTGCACAAGACCTCTTTATTGTCTAATTTATTAAAAATCATTTTATTGGGGGCTCACACAGCTCTTATAACAATCCATGCATCAGTTGTATCAAGCACATGTGTACATATGTTGTCACCATCATTTCCAAGACATTAAGTCTGTTTTTTCTAAAGAAAGCTCTGCATGTGTGTTGAGAGTTACGTGTGAGTTTAGCTATTAACTATTAGGTTTTTAAGAAGCCCTGGTGATGCTTTGGGTTAGGCGTCGGACTGCTAACTACAAGGTTGGCGGTTCAAATGCATCTGCTGCATTGAGGGAGAAAGATGAAGCTACCTACTTCCATAAAGATTTACCGTCTCAGAGACGCTGTATAGGGTCACTGTGAGTCAGAAACAACTCATCAGGCAATAGGTTTTTGTTTTTTAACTGGTGGCACAGCTCGTACAGCTCATCACAATCCATACATCCATCCATGTGTCAAGCACATTTGTGCATTTGTTGTCATCATCGTTCTCAAAACATTTGCTTTCTACCTGAGCCCTTGGTATCAGCTCCTCATTTTTTCCCCTTTCCTCTCCACCTTCCCTCCCTTATGAACCCTTGATAATTTGTAAATTAGTATTATTTTTCATGTCTTACATAGACCGATGTCTCCCTTCACTCACTTTTCTATTGTCCGTCTCCCAGGGAGAGGGTTATATGTAGCTCATTGTGATCATTTCCTCCTTTCTCCCCCTCCTTCCTCTTCCCCTTCTAGTATTGCTACTCTCATTGTTGGACCTAAGGTGTTTATCTGTCCTGTGTTTCTAGCTCTTGTGTGTACCAGTGTACATCCTCTGGTCTAGGCAGATTTGTAAGGTAGAATTGGGATCATGATAGTGAGGTGGGAGGAAGCATTTAAGAACTAGAGGAGAGTTGTATGCTTCATCATTGCTACACTGTACCCTGACTGGTTCATCTCCTCCCCATGTAAAGGGGGTAAAGGGATGTATAGTTGCCTACAGATGGGCTTGGGGTATTCCACTTTGTATCCCCCCTCATTCACAATGATATGATTTTTGTTCTTTGATGCCTCATACCTGACCCTATGGACACCTCATGATCACACAGGCTGGTGTCCTTCTTCCATGTGGTCTTTGTTGCTTTTCAGCTAGATGGCCACTTGTTTATCTCCAAGTCTTTAAGATTCCAAGTGCTCTATCTTTTGATAGCTGGGCACCATCAACTTTCTTCACCACAGGTGCTTATGCATCTGCTTGTCTTCAGCGATCATTTTGGGATCACGTTAGCATCATGGAATACCAGTTCAATAGAACTCCTTGCATGCAGGGAGTACTTGATTACAGGTTAATACTAAACCTATAAATATATGCACATAGAACTATTCCCCATCATCAATTTACATATGTACATGCCTGTCTTTAGACCTCTATAAATGCCCTTAAACAATAGGTTTTTTAGGTTTATTATTTCATTAGAATTCCAGATGCTAAGATGAGATATAAGTGCTTTCTTCATGGACTTCTATTTATTTCTTTATTATTTTGTATACTGACTTCCATTTTGTAGGTAAGTTTTGTTATTCTGTATGAAGATCAAGCAGCATTTTCTCCCACTGGCTTGTGTCTGTATTAGATTTGCAATTAACACTGAGTCAGGCTACTCAGTAACTTGAGTAGGCCTTTGTTTTGATATGTTCATTTCACTTGCAGTTCTTAATTTTTCCCTCCTAATACCTCTTCATCTTTTGCAGTTGAAAACAATCCTCGAACAGGAAACCTTGCCGCACTGATTAAGGTCTTCCTTTCTAGAACCAAAGAACTAAAACTGTCTGCAGAATGCCAGAAGTAAGTCAGCTGATTGAAGTGCCTTCTCTATAGTAAATAATGCAAACATTGCTTTTTATAATTGGAAAATAGAGTGTTAGACCAATAGGCTAACCCAGTGCTCTTGAAACCCCTCCTGTTAAGGAGTTATTTCCGTTATTTGGGAGGAAAGGTCAAAGGAAGGTTGTAGATGCCTGTGCAAGCCACTGATATCAGATGGTCAAGTCTGGAATCTGTGTGATTTCACTGCTTTGGGTAGTCCACAGAGATGGGTTCTCTCAGAAGATGAGTTGTGATGCCCTTATCATCAAAAGCAGCAATTCTTTTCTGATCACTGCTGGTCACGTTTAAAGAGGGACTCTTTTTGGGGGGGGGCATCACTGCCTCTGGTGGTCGTGGGCACTACCCCGTGCTGCTCCTGAGAGCCACCGCTGGATTTGAACCGCCAAGCCCGCGGGCCACAGTCCCGCCACTCAGCCACTTGTGCCACTGGGGCCCAGCCCTTGATGATTCTTTCATTCCACATCTGTTGCTCCTGTTTTCCCCGTATTAGATCCAGTGGACGGCTGCTCTTGCGCATTTTGCTTTAGATGAATGGCCATCTTAAATGACTGGTCATTGGCCTCCCTTCTAAACCGATTCTATGGAATCCCCTTAAAGTTTTTCTGGTCAGTTCCTAGTCATTCACACAAATAGTAAATATCATACTCTCCTGGTGGTGGTACCCCTTTAAATTTGTTATTACATGCTACAGTTGCTCCTTGGGAGATTGGTTTTCAAGATCTTGCCCCCCACCCCGACGCCAAGGTCACAGATAAAATGATGTAGTGTTTGCATGTAACCTGGGCGCATTCGTCTGCCCACTTGAAATCACCTCGAGTTTACTTACCACACCTCACACAATGTAAACAGCACTTTCGGTTCCCGTTTAGCTTTTGAAGGCTTACTCTGACCACCCGATGGCCTTCTCCCCATTCCCTCAGCCCGAGTATTTTCCATCCAAGCTTGGTTGAACCCAAAGATGTGGAACCCATGGGTATGGCCGGCCCGGCCACGTTTGTTTATGTTTCCTTCATGTTGCCATAGTGAAGCTCCTTCAGGTCTGGTTTCCGTGCCCCGCCGCTCTGTGGGCCGTTCTGAGGTCAGGAACAGAGAGCGGAGCAGGGCATGCCGCAGACTTCTGAAGATGTTCACTCTGCTGGCTCTTTGAGTAGAACACACTTAGAAGGAGCCTCTAAGTAATAAGCCACCGCTGCCACAGATGAAGCGTGGCAGACGGAGACTCACGACAAGGGGTTCACGGGCAGCGTGGTGGTATTCTGAGCAGGGGAGGAAGTCCCAGGGGAGACACAGCCATGCTGCTGCTCATGACCCAACACTGATGCTGTGTGGCTTTGCTCTCTCCTCTCCAGCCACATCTTCATCTGGCAGACCCACAACGCTCTGTTCATTATTTGCTGTTTGCTGAAAGCCTTCATCTGCGAGATGACTGAAGAGGAGTTACAGGTCCATTTTACTTACGAAGAAAAACCTCCGGGCAGTTACAGTAAGTCCCACCTCTCAGCTGGGTCTGGAGATCACACATGCCACCTAGAAGTTTACATGTTTGAGGAATGGAACTATAACCTTGAGTGTGTCCTTTCCTCGTGTCCCCCTTCCTCCCCCACCATAATTTTTAATTCCCAAATGGCCCAACATTGCCACTTTTCTTCCCTGTATTCATTTAAATGCTCAAGACTCTCAGAAAAGCATATTAAAAGCCAGTGAGATGGAATGCTTCTATTTTTGATTCCTGTGCATAAAGAATAAGAAAATGAAATGAAGAGAAAGTTCCTTACACGTATTTATTCCTTCCAGACAAAAAGATGCCAAGTTAAATATCATCACCAGCGAGGCATATTATTAAGGATTATAACTAATTGGAGTCACAGAGTTTATAAACAGTAGGGGCACTGTTCATCAACCGTTTCTGACTCGGGGTGCCTTTGGGATTATTGATCAGAAATGGCCCTTTCCAGGATTGCTCTCTGAGGCTCTAGGAAGGACGCCTCATTTAGAAGAATAGGGAAAGGTCACCATTTCCCTTTAATGTTGTTGAGATGATTTTGCAGTGGTTAGGAGGACCTGTGGTTTTCAAGATCAGATGTTGGTGTTTGACACTGTTTTACCCTGAGCAGGGCAATGTCGAGGATGTATAAAGAAGCCCTGCTGGGGCAGTGGGGGAGCACTCACTGCTAGCCACCACATTGGGTCTCCCCAGTTACTCGGGGTGGAGGTGGGAGCAGAGAGGCAGCAGCCTGCTTCTGGAAAGAAAGTGCACACACCTCGCTGTTGAGTCGATTCTGACTCAGAACCCCCCCTGACAGAACTGCTCGGGAGGCTTTCCAAGACAATCTTTTTTTTCCCCAATCATTTTATTGGGGACTCATGCACCTCTTACCACAATCAATGCATACATCTATTGTATGCAGACCACATGTGTACATTTGTTGCCATCATCATTCTCGAAACATCCTCCTTCTACTTAAGCCCTTGGTATCAGCTCCTCATCTTTCCCCTCCAAGACAATCTTTATAGGAGCAGACAGTCTCATTTTTCTCTTGTGCAAGAGACTGGTTTAGCCTCCATTGCTTACCCTGCCCCAAAGATGACCCTTCAAACCTTCAGGGGCATTTTTGCTCTATGCTGCAGGGGTCGCTCTGAGAAGGAACAGAGCCCAAGGCAGTGGGTGTGGCGAGAAGCCTTAAAAGTACTCTCCAAGAAGTGATAGGTGAATGGAAGCATGGGCAGTGACGTCTGGGCGCTGTGATATCGGGCATCTACATGTACAACCGCAAAGGACAGATGAGACCGTTCCTGGGGATTTCTGAGGCTGTAAAACTTTATCGGTGCCATCTGCCTCATCCTTCTCACATGTACCTGACGGTGGGTTTGAACTGCTGACCTTGTAGTCTGCAACCTCTGGCCTGCTCATCCACTGCTCCTGTGTCTTTCACACTCCACAGTTCATGAGCACATCAATGAAGTAAGATTTTAGTCTGTAGTGATGAATCTTCATTCTTTCTTAAAAACCATTTTATGGGGGGGGGGGGCTCATACAACTCTCATCACAATCCATGTACATCCATTGTGTTAAGCACATTTGTACATTTGTTGCCATCATCATTCTCAAAACATTGACTTTCTACCTAAGCCCTTGGTATTAACTGCTCACTTTCCCCCCCTCCCTGTCCGCTCTCCCCTCCCTAATCTTCATTCTTGTTTAAAAAAGTTTTCCCCTGTTTTTCAAGTTTCCATCGCTAGAGCAGTCTTGTTCAGAGTGCACTCAAAAGCCTTTGGCTCAGCTCTGTCAGTTGTTAACATTTGCTACATGTGCTTTGTACATCCTCTCTCTCTGTCTGTCTCTCTCTCTCTCACACACACACACGCACACACACACACACGCACACACACACACGCACACACTTGGTGCTTACTCCTCAGAAATGATAAACTTCTAAATTCCAAGCATACAGAATAATTCAGAATGTGGATATGTCATGGAGACTCACCTGTTTTTAATATCTTACCTACGATTAAGTGTTCTGGAGATAATGTGGGCATCGTGGCCCTTCATTTCTCTGGATAGGGAGAGGACGAACCTTACCATCCACAGCACCATCACCGACCCCAGCACGTCACATCTGCACACAGTGCTCTACTCAGCAGATCCAGCCGTCCCACCGATGACCTGTCACTTCGGTTCATGGGCTCAGCACGGTCATTTCTGGCTGCCCCCCACCACTAGGGCCCTGCATCTCCTTGTTAGCCTCTGAAGTCGGCACATCTGGCGTGGCTCTGAGGCGGGGCTCTCCTGTGACCCGGAAGAATGCCGTCCCTTTGTTGTTATTGGACGTTCCTCATATTGATTTACTTGATGTTTCTTCAGGATGGCTCGCAGGTTGGAGGGTGACAGAGTCCAAAATCACAGTGACGCATCTCTCTTTGGGCTATGGCTGTGGAGTAAAGGGACTCCTCGATCCCAGGCCCTCTCCCCAACCTGGAAAGTGTGTCCCTCCACCCAGCAGCATATACGAAGGAGCTTAGAAAGTGAATGGAAGACGTCCTTTTCTTTTCAGTCTTGTTTTTTCCAGAACTTTCTGAAGGCCCCTCTTATGGTCCCATTGAAGACCAGGCCACTCACGAGCACCTCCTTAGCCACACTGACTTATCTCTGCTCCTGGGTCTCCTGTGTTCCCCCTCCAAAGCCAACCCCCCGCCTCCTCTCTCAGGTCCCCCTGGCCCCCGACAGCAGACCGTGTGTGACTCGGTCAGACAGGAGCCTTCTCACGAGGGGCTGGGAGGGCTCTAATGGGTGTACTTGTCTGACAAGTAGCCAGTGCACTCAGGGCGCTCCACACTTCCGTGCCATCTCTCTCTCTCTCTCTCTCTCTCTCTCTCTGTCTCTCTCTCTCTCTCACACACACACACACACACACACACACACACGTCATCAAGGTGGAAACACTTCTTACTCCACTCTGGCTGCCAAATGTTAGTGTCAAGTGTTGGCAAGGGGAGCACCCGCACAATGGATTTGCTCTCTGTCCAGATCACAGGCACCGTGCCTCCACCTTGCCATGCAAGCGCACGCACATGCCCACCTGTGTAATAGCCTTTCTGTTCTAGAGTCCGTAAAAACAACATGTGGGGAAGATTCAGTGGGGTGCTGGCCTTTTTGTGCGCTCAATTATTTAAAAAGATCATTCTTCCATGGTCACCATCTCAGAGAAAGTCTGGCAAGTGTAACTTAAATCTCCCAGAGATTGGGTTATGTTCCCGAGGAAGGGAAAGCATGGTCTCACTCGGGTGGTGGAGTGATCTAGAGGATTGACATTCTCCTCCTGCGGAGACCTCGTTATCCGAATGTTGGGGTTCCCTCCCCAATGGACCATGGAACATCTTGGGTCATTTTATCAAGACATAATTACTTCTTGATAAATAGTTCCCTCAGATATCAGGCCTCTAAAACCCAGAACAAAACCATACCAAGGTGAATGGGGACAGGGGCATGGAGTGGAGACCCTACTCCCATCTGTAGACAATTACACACCCCCTCACAGAGGGGGTCACGGAAGAGACGAACCAGTCAGGGTGCCGTACAGTACCGATGGAACACATGACTTTCCTCTAGTCCTTTGGTGCTTCCTTCCCCCGACAAGCATGACCTCAGCTCTACCTTACAACCTGGATTAGATCAGAGCATGCACACTGCTACACACAAGAGCTAGAAACACAGGAATTCAGGACAGATAAACCCCTAAGGACCAACAATGAGAGTAGAATTGCCAGTAGATTAGAGAAGGGGGAATCAATCACAAGGATCAATCTAGTGCCCCCTTCTCAGGGGGATGAATTAAAGGTAAAGTGGGTGAGGGGTAATGAGGACGATGTAAGCTAAGGAAATAATAATCTATAACTTACTAAGGGCTCATGAGAACTGGTGGGTGGGGAAGGGAGGGGGAAGAAAGGGGTAGTTGATATCATGTACTCAAGTGGGATGAGAATGCTTTGAGGATGATGATGGCCCATGTGCAAATGTGTCTGACACTGGATGAATGCATGGATTGTGTTGCGATGTAAGAGCCCCCAATGAAAGTATTCCTTTTTTTTAAAAAAGAAAGCTCCCTAAGAAACAAATATTGGATTTGTTTGTTTAGTTAACCTGGCCCAACACTGGGAATATTCTTGCCTCCAAAGTAAACACAGTCTATCTCTCATGCTTGACCTGGTAATATATCAGATGGCATTTTATGAATAATTCTGGCATGGAATGCCCCTTGGGACTAACCAAGAGGCTGATGAGTCTGCACCCCCAGTCTCCTCGCAGGGAATCTGCCCCCATAAGCACAGGCAGTCTTGGAAAGCCGATGGGGCAGTCCAGCCCCGTTTCAGAGGAAGTCATAGAGCAGTGCTCACTTTTAATTTGACATTAAAAAAAAGTCAAAACAGTATGAGTTTCACTGCCTGTACCTCTTTCTCTTTCCCCCAAATTGATGATAGTAATTTATTCTAACCCCAAAGTGGACAAAACAATGAGTAATTTTCCAGAGAATAGGTCATGCGGAACAGAAGACGCTATTAAAAAAATCATTTTTGTAACCAGAGCAAATGAAATTGCTAAAATCACATTAATATGTTTGTTTCATCCAGTAACATAATTAAAATGATCACATTTTAGACATGAAATGAGAGCTAACGGCTTTTCTAAAAAGTAGAACATCTAATGACTCTGCTCCTTTTTAGCCGGCCAACTGCATCACTTGTTTGGAAAGAAACTTTAGAACACTTCAAACAAGTTTAATTTTGGTATTCTTAACTCAGCAAACTCTCAAAAAAGAAACTTGAAATAAGGACAAATAAACCCAGTCTTTATTTATCCAGTATTATTAGAGGGAAAAGTCAGACTTTCCACATAAATGAAACAGGAAAGTGTTTTAAAAAGAGATCTCATTCACACACACACTAAACTTTGCTCATCTTAATCTGCTTATTTGACATGCATTTTAGCAAACTCCATTCTGTCTATAAACGCCTTAGCAAAGGAAAGAGAAAGGTCTTGCCTGTTCCATAGCCTGCCCATGCAGACACTGCACTGCTGCAAAGAGCTGAGATTTGCTGTCCTCGGATACTGAGGTGTGCCTGATGGAAAGTGGGAGCCTCTCTTCAGTTTCCTGAAAATGCACAGGAGCTCTGAGCACCATGTTTGACTACCCGGGCGTATCGGTGTGGGCCTGCGAACGGCTTCAGTGTGACTGGTCATAGGAAAGAGGTCACCACGTGGGCCAATCCCTAACTTCAAAGTGTGGGACCAGAAGGGTATCCTCAGATTTGGAAATTCAATGAGAATGAGAAGGGAGATGTGTACTCTCTAAATTGTTTCATGGTCTTGAGAGAGGCCATTGGGAGACTAAGCTTTTTATCAAGAAACAAAAAGGAGAAGTATCCGGAGAACATCCCAGCCCCATGAAGATCAAATCCATGAGTCCAAGACTCATCCATAAATCCCTCTTCAGACGCGCGTAGCCAAGCAGTGAGGCAAAATGAAATGCAGGAAGATCACAGGTCGATGGGTGAAGAGTGAAACGGCAACCTGATGGACAGGCTAAACTCATTCCTATTTACAGGTGCCAGGTTGGCACAAAAGCCTAACCATCACACTCCCCAGATACCCGTTTTGCCTGAGCAACACCTGCCCTCACCACCGTCATGCCCAGACTGGGGAAGCATGGTTTTATTGTGCACCTAGGTAACCTGAAGTGAAAACTGTGTGAGAAAAATACAGCAACTTGGACCACCTTACCAAGACGGCCGTCACGTGGGCAGCCATGCCCACATGTCTGATGATCGGCGGTTTTGTCTGAGTCCTGACAGATACTCCTTTCTTGGTCTGGCTTCAGCCCCTTGGGGTTTTGTCCTCTGCACGAATAACTGGACCTACTTTGGGTCTGGTGACAATCCTTTTGAGCAAGCCTGTTCGGGGCACATGTAATTATGTCCATCGTAATCTTATGAGCTTCCTTTTGAGATTTTGACTTCTCCATTAGCATTATATTTTCTCGTCATTTCTTCGATTAATTTATTAAAATCTAGAATGCTGTCTATATGAAATAGCGACACTGCTGAGTGGGGAAGAAACAGAGCCCAAGTTGGCTGGCCGGCCAGCAGCATCATGGTGATAGCTGGGGTATGAAGATGACTATTAAGGACATGCAGAGGCCTCTCTCGGGACAGGAAGAGTACAGGGTTTATGAAGGCCGAGTTGACTGCAGTAGAGAGGACCATCTGCTGCAGGCAACCAAGTCATATTAGCTATGTTATAGAACTCTATAATGCGGCTAATAAATGTCCAAATGACACGCCACTCTGACACAAGCCTCAGCCTGAAGCACCCACCTCTAGCTCCATCCATGGGTCAGCAGACTTAGTTCCCCCATCAGAAGCCTCAGTCCGAGAGAACCTCCTGCCCAAAGACAGCTTTACCTGCCGGTGGACTGGGAAGCCCAGTGCTCTAGTGCTGTGCTTCGTGCACTGGCTCCTGGTCCTGCTGAGGCCATGGGCTGGCGTCCCCACATCAAGGGATCTCAGGGCCTGAAGAGTGCTGGCTCTCCATCGATGCAGGTGATGAGCCCTTCCATACCTGTCAGGGAGACGGCTCCTTTCGCTCCCACCTCTGCCTCTCTCTCTAACTGCCAGCCAGTCGGTGCGAACTCCTTGCCACCCACCGTGGGTTCCGCTGACACCCTAACCCTTGATGGGAGTGGAAAGCGCAGTCTTTCCCCCAAGGAGCCGCAGGGGCGTCAAACGCCTGACCCTGTGGGCCGACACGCAGCACCCGGACTCCTCCAGAGCAGGTGATTCAGCGCACATTTCTCCGCGAGCTTCTGTTGTCAGTAGAACAAAATCAAACTCAGTGGGAGCCACCTGTTATACTCAAAACCAGGTAGACGATCTTATCCTCTGGGGTAACTAGAGACCTTTCCTTTCACCCGAGCGAAAGCAGTTGAACAGAGTACATGCAGATAGGATAGGATAGATAGGGTGGTATCGGACAGGAAAGATTGAACCCATTTGCTTGCTTTTCTTCTTCATGATTGATTTAGAGAGGCCACTTTGATGTTGTGAAATTAAACGTCCAAATCTGAGTTTTTTAATATACTTGAGAACAGTGGTTCTCAACCTTCCGAACGGTGCAACCCTTTCATACAGTTCTTCACAGCTGTAATTGTGTTACTGTTATGAATTGGACAACCCCTGTGAAAGGGTTGTTCAACCCCCAAGGAGTTGTGACCCACGGGTTAGAACCACTGCTCTAGGATAATAATCATGAAATCATTTGCACAATTCAAACTGGCAGTGACATGGATGGCCCCCCTTTTCCTGAACCAAAGTTTGGGGTAAGGGTGTTCTATGTCTGTGTCCGCCCTTCCAGGCCCTCCATTAGCCTGCCTTCTGAGTACAGCTCTGCTATATCTTGATTAATGTTTTAGTGCTTACATTTGGCACAGGGTAATACTGGGCAGCATGGAGATGGAGAAACTGGCAGCTTGGTTTTTCTGGATGCAAAGAAAACAGCAATTAGCTCACTGTCTTTTGACATTACTTTCAATAACCACATGTAGCCTGACTTCCATGACCCATATGTTTCTTTTTTCTGGCTCCAGCGTGGTTTTCCAGCAGTGCTATTTTTTTCCCTTCTCTGAGCAAGGACTTTTTTTTTTCTTCTAATACCCCACCCATTCTGTCCACCCTTCCTGCTCTAATGGAGGGCATTTGATTATGGTGGCGTTTTTTTACTGTCTTCTTTTAGCCACCCTTAAGGACAAGCCGAGGGAGCAATAAACTGATAAGCATGTGGTACTGAATGGGATCAAGCAAAAGTAATGACTACGGCCTGCAGCTTGTTCCCGGAATGGATTGCATATAAATTATGAGAGCTATGAGGGCTTTTTTTTTGGGGGGGGGTAATCATTTTATTGGGGGCTTAGCACAATCCATACATGTATCCATAGTGTCAAGCACATTTGTGCGTATGTTGTACACATGTTGCCATCATTCTCAAGACATTGTTTTTCTAATTGAGCCCATGGTATCACCTCCTCATTTTTTCCCTCCCTCCTCCTATCATGAACCTTTCATCATTTATAAATTAATATTATTATGTCATGCCTTACGCTGAACCATGCCTCCCTTCACCCACTTTTCTGTTGTCTGTCGCTATGGGAGGGGGTGATATGTAGGTCATTGTGATCAGTTCCCCTTTTCTCACCCTGCCTTCTCCTTCCCTTCCTGGTATCACTGCTTCATTATTGTTCTTGAGGAGCTTATCTGTCATGGAGTCCCTGTGTTTTCAGCTCTTAGTCTGTACTAGTGCACATCGTTTGGTCTAGCCAGATTTATAAGGTAGAATTGGGGTCATGGTTTGGGCATGGGGAGGCAGGGAGGAAGCATTAAAGAACTGGAGGAGAGTTGTATGTTTTGTCTGTGTTACACTGCTCCCTGACTGGTTTTTCTCTTTCTTGCGACCCTTCTAAAAGGCAGTGTCCAATTGCCTACACACAGGCTCTGGGTCTCCACTCCACACTTCATTCACATTAAGATTTTTTGTTCTGGATTGTTGATGCCTGATACCTGATCCTCGTGATCACACAGGCTGGCGTGCTACTTCCACGTTGACTTGGTTGCTTCTCAGCTAGATGGCTGCTGTTTATCTTCAAGTCTTTGCGACCCCAGATGCTACATCTTTTGGTCACACGGCACCATTAGCTTTCTTCACATTTGTTTAGGCACCCATTTTGTCTTCAGCGATTGTGTTAGGAAGGCAAGCATCATGCAATGCCAGGTTATTAGAACAAAGTGTCCTTGCGTTGAGGGAGTACTTGAGTAGAGGCCCAGTGTCTGTCTACTGACTTACTACATCACATATAAATATATGTACATAAATCTGTTTCCCTGTTGACATATACAAGTATATTTATATATGCACATGCCTGTATTTAGACCTCTATAAATGCCCTTGGCCTCCTAGTTCTTTTCCTCTATTTCCTTTTACTTTCCACATGTCCCACTATCATGTTCAGCTTTCATTCGTATTTCATTGAATCCTCTTGGCTACATTGCCCTTTATCAAGGCATCCTACACCCTTCTGTCCATCGATTTTAGATCATTTGTTGGTCCCTCATCCCTGGATTTGTTAATACCCACGTCCTTTCACCCACTTCCCACTCTTCTGTATCCCCTTGGATACAGGAAATCCCCAGGGTTTTCTCGCATGGATTATTTATCCCGCCTCTCTTCTCTAGATTATTACAGAGGCAATAATAAGCACAAAATTAAGACAGAGCAAAAGAAACAAAAGAACAACAACAAAACCATCAACAACAAAAATGAAAGTCTATAAATAGCTTCAGGTCTGTTTGTTGACCTTTAGACGTGTTTTCCAGTGATGTCTGATTGAGTGCCAAGCTCTGACCCCAAAGTCTGTTTTTGGTAATCCCTGGGGACTTCATTGCTTTGCTCCCCTTGCCGTTCCCCATGCTGTTGCATGCCATTAGTGTTTAGCCCCAGCGTGGTGTAGTCAAATCTGGCACAATTTCTGCACTGTGCCTCCAGTATTGTCCCCCATGGGGCTATAGGCCAGTGAGGGACATTGAGTCTCATACTGGGACTGGCCCTAAGGTCTTCTCTGTGCATTGGCTGCTCTGATCAGGAATGTCATCCTCAGGGCTTGGATGTGTACCACTCTCACCTTCCCTGTTCGTTCGCTCTTGTGTGCGCTGTCAGATGCACTCCTCTCCCTGAGCGGTAGCTGCAGTGCAGTCCTCTGAAGTGCGTTCTTCTGGACCGGGGGTGGGGGGGGGCATGGGGGGTGTCCATGTAGTTGGGATTAGGGCCAGCCCCTCAGATCTCTCTGTTAGTTTCCTGCTTCATGCTGGTATGTTGCATTCACATCTTGGCACCCCGGGCTAAGTTTTGGTCCCGCCTATGAGGACTTCTTAGTTTCCATTTAGTGTGTTCTTTGGTGAAGCTCAGAGGGACCAGAAAAGGGTGATTAGAGCCTTACTTATGGGACACTTACTAGGAATAGGGGTGGGGCTTTAGTGACCTTGTTCTACATGTTTTTCCCAGTAGCAGGTCGTCGTTGTTTATTGTTTTAGATTATTTGTAAATCAGATTTTTTTTGGCATCACTGCCCTCTGGTGGTCGTGGGAGCTACCCAACCTTGCTCCTGGAGAGCTGCTGCTGGATTTGAAACACCAAGTCCGTGGGCCACAGCGGCAGTCCCACACTCAACCACTACGCCACCGGGGCTCAGCCCCAGATTTTTTTGTCAAGGATTTCCAATCTCGATGAATCTAGAACCTACAGCTGGCATGTCTTGCAGATACTGAAACTAATGAGACGCTTCAGAGTACGCTCTGAACGTGCTTGGTGGCCCTCGCTTTCCTCAGATTCGTAGGTAGGCAGTTCAGTGAAACATGGATCAGCTGGTTGGGTTTTTTGTTTTTGACCCAAGTTTGTAAATAAGCAGGTCTTGGGAAAAACAATTTAGAAACTGTCCCCTTTGCCATGAGACCAGAAGAACTGGATGATGCCTGGACACCGCTACTCAACTTTCTTGATCAGCGACTGTGGAGGGCCTCTTAGAATCGAATTTCACATTCTCATGGAATCCAGACCTTTTAGAACCATGCCAGGCCGGTGGCTCTTCAAAACCATGGCCCTAAGATAATCTCTAAACCTTCAACCCAAACTGTCCCTTGAAATCTTCCTGAAAAGTGAACCGTAGTTTAGCTTGACTAGTTAAACGTGCCTGCCTTGATTATAATACTCTTTAAAGATCCCCGTCCTTCAACCACTCGGAAGGACCGAGAGTGACCTTAGAGCGGTGGTTCTCAACCTTTCTAGTGCCA
Organism: Nesogale talazaci; assembly: GCA_004026705.1. NCBI lineage: Eukaryota > Metazoa > Chordata > Mammalia > Afrosoricida > Tenrecidae > Nesogale > Nesogale talazaci. Next base: position 16,170 of record PVJH01031088.1, read on the forward strand.
CGACTCTCATACAGTCCCTCATGTTGTGGTATGACCCCTCCCCCCTCCAACCATAACATTGTTTTCCTTGCTGCTTCATAACTGTCACTTTGCCACTGTCATGAATCGGGCCACCGCTGTGAAAAGTGTCGTCGAGACCGACAGGTTGAGAACCACTGTCTTAAAGGGTCCTGGGAAAAAAATCAAAAGGAGGGTAAAAATGATTGCATAACTGGAAAGAAACTCAAATAGGTATATGTTTTTGCTGCCTATGTCCTCAACAATAGCAACAACAACAAAAATGACAGAAGAATTTTACATTTTTCCCTTTGGCTCCCTCTCTTCTTGAAAACCTGGAGTCTGAATTGAGTTCCTTACTGTGTCACCTTGCGTTAGTAAACTAGCCCCTCTGACTCTCGTTGTCTGCCCTTGGAAGATGAAGGGGCCCTGGGGACCCCTTTCTGACTTCCTGTGGGATGGTCCATGGAGAGTGGGCAGCACAAAGCCTGTCAGAGCACAAAGCTGGCAGTCAATTCTCCTTACTAACTTTATGCCACAGATGTGAAGATTGGAAACTTTTAAACTATCTGACAAGCGCTAGCTATAGCAATTCAAAGAGTAATGTCAAACTCTTTAATGTGTAGCAACATTGTATCTTAAAACTTAACAACATCGTTTACGCAAAGAACCCCAATTTACTGCGTCAGGGACACGTGCCAGTTTCAAGGACCTTTGAGAGAAGATTCGCTTTCCTTTGAGAAAACGCACATGTTTTGGGTAGGTAAGTGTATGCCCCTGTTTTTATTGGAACACAGGAAGACATTTGGCTTGGTAAGAAAGCAGAGGTGATCGAGAGACTGCTCGAGAAATGCACGGTAACACGAGTAGCCTGCTTAGCCTCCAACCTAGTAAGCAATCCACTCTCGTCACTGTCACTTAATATACAGTTACCAGCCAGGAAACATGAATAGGGTATTCTGCAGGAGTGTTCTTTCAGTAAAGGGACGTCTGCAGAGATTTCCTTGGTTTCTTTGCGCTTTGACCTTGGGATGTTTCTTGTTAGTGGAGATGCATTGCTCCTCCTCCTCCTCCTCTGTTGTGGATGTCCTTCCTCATTCACTCACCGTGAAGGTGGGTGAGCTCTTGGGGTAGGCGGCACCGAGAAAGCTCCAGAGAGGATTGACCACCGTTTTAAGGTTCAAAAATGAGATGTGTTTGCACCCCCGAAGAAGAAAGAAATCCAAATGGGTACTACCCAGGGATGCTGAGAGCTCATTCCCTGACCTTCTGTCATCTCTTGACCCAACGTGTGTGCTTGCGTGTGCGCGCGCACGCGTGCATCATTCAACTGGCTAATATTTTTAGTGTGAAATGTTCTTTAGGGGATCAGTGGTTTCTAAACCGGGTCCGGGTGGGAGTCACTGCATGAGGATGAGCCAACCAAGCGACCTTTCAGCTCAGCACCCATGTATCGAGTGCCTGTGGTGTCCCAGTAAATTAGCACGGTCGTAGGAGTTGTCAGTGCATCTGGGTTGTGTTGGATAGACTTGGCATTGAGAGAGAGTTTAGTTAGGATCTTGTTTATCTGCTTCTCGTTGTGTCACCTCCGAGACCAGTGTTGCCCATCTCCTTACTGTGCTTGCTTCACGACATCCGTCTACCGCTTCTTGAAGTGACATTGAATGTGGTGATTGACCTTGACTCTTGCTGTGGAACCTTCTTCCCATTGATTGGGGTGTGCTGTATGATTTAATATTCTCTGCAAGAGTGGGTACTCATTCTCCGGAGGTTACTGTGCCAGCTCTATTTGTGGCCAGCAGGAAGGAATGTCTTCATAATTTCTGAATCCCAAGTGATATGTGGTGGTTTAGAGAGAAGGCTCCCAAAGCTTTTCTGAGACTTGGCATGCTTTGAGGACAACAGCTGGATTTATACTCAGACACCTGGGTCCCGTTCCATACATGTACTGAGTGTATAAGTTTGCCAAACTCTTTATTGCCCTCAAGATGTACACAGCCCCAAAAGGCGTTGCTGACAGAGTTCTGGACTAATTAATGTAAGCAACATACACAGTGAAAAGCAAATGAACTAGGTATAGATGCTCTGTAGGTGATGATTTTATATTGAGCATGAGGCATAAGAGTTGAGTTTGTTAGGAGAAGATTGAGGATGAAGATAGTCTTAAGAAACCCAAGTTAAACAAAAAAGAAAAAGAAAACCAAGTTACTTTTATTGCTAGGCCTTCTAGGCAGGGGCTGTGTAACACGCAGGGGAGGACTAGAATGGCATGTGTCAGGTAGCGTGGCATGTAACTTGTAAAGGGATCATTGTGGAGATACGTGCGAGGGATGGAGGACTGAGATCCGGAAAAGTCTGTCGGATGCACTGTGGCGCTGGGAAGGATTTTTGTATATACTTGTAATGGAAAAGTGCTAAACTTGCAGAGATGCTGCAGAGGCACCTTGGGTTAAACAGCAGGCTGCTAACCCAGAGGTTGGTGGTTTGAACCCAGGGAAGAAAGATGCTTGCTTCCATATTTGCCACTATAAAGACCGACAGCCTTAAAAACCCAGTGGTGTGTTTGTGCTCTGTCCAGTTGACGCGGCATCAGTGGGATTTTGTTTTCAAGCCACCGTGAGGCTGAAAGGGTGGACTTTGGTTCGCTCCCCATGGTAGGAGCCTGCAGGTTAACCTGGAGAGGAGTCAAGTGAGAAGAAGGAATACCATTCGGAAAGATTGCGGGTGTTGTGGGGGTCGGGTGCGGTGGGTTTTCAAGGTAGCCGACTTTGTTTACCTTGGCTGACATGAGGAGACCCATGAATGAAAGCCTGAGAGAGGGCGTGAGGAAAAGAGGGAGATTCAGAAGAGTGTGCTGTCATTGAGGGGACCAGGACGTTGACTGTTCATGAAAGATGCGTATGAGAGTGGAGGCGGGACATTTGTGTTTGGATGACTGATGTCATCAGCCAAGAAGGAGAAAGGACAGAGACATGGGTGTGTGTGAAGTATTTGGAGAGAAGAGTGCCCTTTTGAACATGTTGAGTTTGAATTGCTGCCGAGGCATCTAATGGAGAGGGCCAGTAGGCAATCGGTCATCGAAATGAGACTTTCAGTCCAGAGGAAGACCACAGATGTAGGAACCATTCACCTTGAAGTGGTGACTGACCGTGAGAGCCTAGGACGGGAACGAGAGCCAAGGTGGAGGTGGAGCTGGTCGGACTGAAAGACGTGCTACGGAAACAGACCCAAGGTGGACGGAGCACAAGGTGAGGAATAGCACAGGAACTAAAGGAGGAATGGGTTTTTCCGATGAAGAAACAGGTGTCAGTAGAAGCTACAGAAGACCTGTAATATGGGACTTGTATTGAAAAATGGGCCCCTCACTTCCCTAGAGCTGTGTCCCAATTTGGTTGGGATAAAGCATTTCTCTCGAAGTGGTACTTTGCACCACCTGCCTTGGCTTCTTGTTTCAGAACTTGGGGGAAACAATTTATCCTTTGACTCTTTCAAAAAGAGGTGGTTGGTCTCACAGTGACTTGCAGTGTGCGAATTCGTGCACATCAAGAAGATCAAGTGCAAGGTCAGATGTTTCCAGGGGAAGGAAGCTGAAGATCCGCTGCTTCAAACAAAGCACGTAGAACAGCTTGGTTTTCATTTGTTTTCTTAACTTGACTTTGAGCAACAAGGCAGCACTAAGAAACTTGAAAACTGCCTGCCTAGAGGAGCCGTAAGATACTGCCTTCAAGTGTGAAAAGCCGTATCACTAGTACCTGGCCTTCCTATAGCAGAGGGAGAGGAGAGCAGACTGATGCGAGCTTAGGCGCGATGGGGATTTCATTCAGAGGCCAGCATGAGTGTCTGCACGTGTGTCAGGAGCCCTGTGCTGTTCTCATTAGGACTGGAGCTCGGCTGCACAACTCTGCTCGATTGCAGTCTTCATTAAAAATCTTTTTGCATGTCTTCCCAGGCACTGTCTCAGAAGACCTTTTGGAAGAACTGATCTGCTGTTTGATGGAGCTGATCACAGATGTTCCACTCTTGTGAGTTCAGATTCTGTCAGAATCCGTTGTATCTTTTTTTTATCTACTGAATAGTGATAATTGACTGCACTGTGCAGTGTCTTTGGGCCGGGGTAGAGCACTTGGGTGGGCCTGCTGGGGACATCACATCACAACTGTGTTGCCTAATCCTTTCCTGACTGCCCATCATCAAAACAAGAAATTGACGATGTGAAGGGGGAAAATAGCCAGACTCTTCAGCAACATCAAGCATATGGCAGGCACAGGTATTAGAATCCACCACCAGACTCACTGCCACCAAGTTGAGGCCTACTCCTAGTGGCCCTTTGGGACAGGACAGAACTGCCCCTGGGGGTTCCTGAGAATGTAACCCTCATCTTTCACCTATAGAGCAGCTAGTGGTTCTGAACTGCTGACCTCTCAGCTAGCAGCCCAACATGTAACCACTGCACCACCAAGGCCCTTAGATGGACTAACAGCCCTCGGCAACTAAGGGTTTAAGACAGAGGTCATCCAGCAGTTAAGTCGATCGCTCTGAGACTTTGACACTGGCCCTTGACGGCAGAGATAGCTAGCTGTCTATGCACTTGCCTTTCCAGCCTTTCTTATGGCTAGAGTTGGACAGTGCGCCACAAGGGGAAGCCTTCAAATGAGACCTCTGGGTGAAGCTCTTTCAGGGGAACTGTGTTGCCCTGGGTTGACCAGAGAAACAAATTCACAGGTACTCAAGTGTATAAGAAACAACTTTATACACACAAGCGAGTGAGTGTTGAGAAAACATCCCAGCCCATGCCAGATCAAGTCCATGAGTCCGATACTATGTCCCTGTGTCCAATACCAATCTCTAGATCCGTCTTCAGACTCAGGCGACACATGCGGTGACACTGAATGCAGGCAGGTCGCCGACCAGTGGGTGGGATGCCTTGTGGACCCAGTGGTAGTAGACCCATCTCAGTGCTGGCAGGAGTCTCCACGTGGCTCCTTCATCTCCAGGGCTCTGGCTTAGGTCCCTGTGCCTTCTCAAGAGCAATGTCTCACAGGGAGTGTGTGTGTGTGTGTGTCCCATCTCCAGCAACTATATCTCTCCTTAGCGCCTCCAAAGGAGGTCATCAAGCTGTGACCTGCTTGACAGACTAAACGCCACACTTTCACTCTCAATGGACATCAGATTATGGAAGTTCCACAGGGTCTGGCCATTGAATGTTGGCCACCTCCCCACCCCCCAGATATTTCATGTGAGAGAAATCGACCTGTCTTTGTTAAGCCACATTTAGTGGACTTTCTGTCTTTACCATCCTATCAGATCAGGTCAGTCCAGCTTGTTACTTTTGAAACAGTATCAATTTAAAAAAATCTCTCCCTGAGGTGCCTTTGTAGATAGCCCCATGCAATTTTCCCTTTCCTGAATGAAATTTTAAGACCACAGACACACTCTGTTATGTGTATCTGTTTGTTTATGTACTGTGGTCCTTCAGAGGACCAAAAACAATCTTGATAGTTAAACAGCAATTAAACAATTTTAATATGATTGTTGTTGCTGCTGCTGCCCTGTAAAGATCCAGCTTTCAAGCAATTGTTTTTATTTTTTAATTTTTTATTATAGTGAAGGTTTACTTACATCTCATATGATTCATTAGTTCATTCAGATTCCGAAGGGTGGTGAGCATTCATCACTGCAACCACCTTCGGGACATTGTCTTCTCGGTTGTGCCCACTGCTGGAAGCATCTGCTTTTAAAGGAATCGTTTTTGAATGAAGGACGTGAAGTGTGAAGTGGATCTTTCCAGAATCTGTCGGCATGGGCTGTGGTGGGAAGTAGTCCTGTATCCGTGGCCCAATAAGGAAAGAGAACTATTCCCGAGAAAAATGTGCTCCTGGCCACTGGTGGACTTGGGCACAACAACCATCATTTTCAGATAGGTTCAGAGAGCCATCAAACCCACTTGTAATCATTGAACTTAGGAGGTAGGACTTCGACCACTGAGACCACTGGGTGGGTGGGGGTGTTTCCTAGGCAGGCTGGAGACTGTTGCAGACCCAGAGCAGCTATTTGTAAGCCCGGTGTCCTTTCTAACAGACCCAAGCTATGTGTGTGGCTGCACGGCATGCCCACATGGAACCCTACTGGCACAGTCTGGTAAGCCTGGGGCCACTAACCGGAACTTTGACAGGTCAGTCAGTACTTGTTCTTTGGGAGCAAGCTGAGGGCCTCTGCCTCAGTGAAGACGGACGGACAGCCTTGGGCAGTTGTCCTGTTCTGTCCTGTGGACTTGCTGAGCATCAGCGTGGACTCAGGGTAGTGAGTTCCGGGTCCCCAGCTTGCTTTTCAGACACCGTGGTAGCTCAGTATGGCCACGTGACACAGTTCCTGGCTCGTCAGCCAGGAACTTCCAGAGCGTGTACCCTTCCGCCTTTGGGGCATTGTCCTTGCCTTTCCTGGAATGTGGAGGCATGCATCTTGGAACTGCAAGGACCGTGTGACCCTTGAGAACGATAGTGTCCCAGCAGCCATCCGTATCCCAGAGCCGTGGGTGACATTATGAAATTCTATCAGTCCTGGGTGACTTAAGATTCTCATCTTTAAAAAAAACAAACAAACCCACTTGTTTACATTTTTTTTTTTTTTGGTAATTTAAGAAGAACTTTGATTTGGCCTAAGGGACAATGCAAAGCCACAGAGAACTCATTGAGCTGTGGGGCTCGTTGGCACGAGGTCACAGTGGCACTCCATCAAAAACCTGTTTGGACCAGCCTCTTGTGTCAGTTCTTTTTTTTACTGTGTTATGTGTGGTCAAATGCAATTACTATTGCCATAACTCTTAGCAGAAATGATACTGTAAATGTGAAAATTTTTTGATGGGACTTAGATGACTCAAAAATTAGAGAATGCTCACACCTAAGATTGATTCATAACTTTTATTAGTTTCGTATTCTTTGCTTTCTGTACATGCAAACATAAAAGCGTTAACATTTTTCCTACGGTCTTCTCTTTAGTACTTGTACGATAGTGTGTATGAGCTGTTTTGACTTAGAGAAGTCCAAGTGGAGATATCTTAAGAGTAGGCAGTTGAGTAGATTTGGAGTTTAGGAGTGTCCGAGTTTAGAATACAGATTGTATTGAAGCCCAAACGCAGCTGATCACTGAATGAGGAGGACAGATGGAATCAATGGAGAGGGTGGAAGAGAAGACATGAGAATTTATACCCAGGGCATCGTCACTATTTAAAAGTTAGATAAATCAATCGACAACCCCCTCCCAGGGGGATGAGCAATGGAAAAGTGGGGGAGGGGCGATGGAGGATGATGTAAGATATGAAAATAATAATCTATAACTTATCAAGGGTTTGGGGAGGGAGAATTGGTGGGGGAAGGAAGGGGCATAAATGGGGAGCTGATATCAGGGGCTCAACTGGGAAGAGAATGCTTTGAAAATGATGATGGCAGCCCGTGTGCAAATGTGCTTGATACACTGGATGTATGTATGGATTGTGATAAGAGATGTAAGATCCCACAATAAAAGTATTTAATTAAAAAAAAAAGTATTGTCGGGAGATTGGCTAAAATTATTTATTGCTTAGAAAATAAAAAAAATCAAAACTGCATAAAATAATCATGTAAGTTACTAATCTATAAATATAAGTAGAAAAAGTCCAAAGATAATTACAAATAAAATATATAATAAGCAACTGAAAAAAGAAGTTAGAGAAAGCCAGCGAGTCTGAAAAGCTGAACAACGCAGCGACAGTAGGAGTGTGGTGCCTGGGGTGGCACGTGGGTTTAAGCGTTCATTGACTAGCCAGAGGTGGGTGACTCAAACTCTGAGCGCTTCCACAGACAGGCCTGGCCATCCGCTCCCGAAAAGTCCTGGTCACGAATCCGTTCCCGAAAAGCCCTGGTCACAAAGACCCTACCTAGGGAGCCGTTCTGCATGTGGGCTTGCCACGAGTTCACATGAACTC
>PVJH01031089.1:0-24133 GCA_004026705.1 Nesogale talazaci
GCACATGCACGTGGCGTGCGAGGTTCAGCTCACAGAGAGCCTGTGGGAAGAGAACTGCCCCATGGTGTAACTAGGTTGTCATCGTTACAGAAGCAATTGATGGCCCCGCATTGTTCCATGATAATGAACCGAAGCTGCTCTCGTAGTGCTGTGCAATTCTATGGGCTTTGACAAATGCATCCTGCCATGTGCCCACCATCACACACAGTAATTACATACACTATCATCCAGGATAATTTCACCGCTCTTATCATGGCTAATTTTGAAGCCACTCTTTGGAGAGATAATTCGCTGCTATCATTGTGATTAAGTGCCATTGGGGGGGGGGGCCCTCAACTCACAACCACCCCGGGGGCACAATGGAACAGAGCACGGCCGGCTCGGCTAGTACCATGATCTTGGCTCTGCCAGGCCCATGTGTGTTACAGCCCCCGGGGCAGTCCGTCTCCCTGGGGGGCTGCCACTCTGTCTCTGGCCTACTTGACTACACATGACACCCCGTCTTCCTCCACTCCACGTGGAGCCCTTCCCCAGGACACGTCCAAAGTCCATGAGATCATGTCCGAGCACCTGTGTTTCTGAGCAGCTCGCAGCTAGATGTCTCCCAGGGTAGCCTGGGAGGTGTCCTGTGACAGGTTGTGTCTGTCCAGCAGAACTGGACGCGGTGACAATGGGGAGCTTTGCGTGGGTGAAGCATGTTTCCGAGGCCTGCCTTGGCCGTCTGTGCGGGGCTTCTCCACAGCCCTTTGGCTCACTTGACCAGCCTCACACCTGCTCTCCTCCCTCCACCTAAGGCCCCCCAGAGGGTGGAAGGAAGACCAAGCTCCCTTCCAGGGCCTGTTATAGGTCAGCAGGTATGCCCTCTGCACCTCTACCCTCACCAGAAACCCACCGCCTTCCTGGGGACCCTCCCCCTTGCCGTGTCACCCCCTCTGAAGCCCGGCTGCTCCAGATGATGTGCTTCTGGCAACCAGTGGAGTTTAAGTGTAGAGTCTGAATCTGAAGAAGCCCTCGGTTAAAAAAATACAAGGCAGCCGATGTCCCAGTGACTGAAACAGACTCCAGGGAGAGGTCAGAGTCCCCAGGAGCAGATTCTATCACAAGGAAGCTCTCTGTGTGCTCCTGGCCACCTTCTGAGTACAGGGAGAAGGTCTTAGCTGGGATCTCTCTAATAAGTGCATAGAGGGAGACCCAAGGCTACCAAGGGAAAAGAGAAAGAGCTCTGTGGCACCGTGGGTTAGAGGAGCCACAGTTCAAACCCACTGGCTGGCCCATGGGAGAAAACGGAGACTGCCTGCCCCGATAAAGACTTACAATCTCAGAAGCGCTGTCTATGTAGGGTGGCTAGGGTTCAAGGGCAGTGAGTGGAGGGGCCGGAAGGGCGGGGAGGAAGGGTCTCCCTTAGAGCACACTGAATCGATGTCAGAACCAGAGGGCTGGTGCTCTCTGAAGCCTGCCGTCAGGTACAGCAGGGTACCCAGAGACAGATGAATAGGGGAGAGGGAGCTTCAGACGTCGGTCTGGAACTCCGCTGTTTCTCTCTCGGACTTTGCCGCGAGCAGCGGAAGTTGCCTCCTGCGTGTTGCTGTGTGGGTGTGACAGGGAGAAGCACTCCACCTGTGCCTCGCACGATGCAGAGGGACCAGAAGGAGGGTGCTGGCCCGGGGCCCTGGGGTCCTGGGAGCAGCACTGATGGGACTGCAGCCAGCTGCCCCCACCGCTTCCCAATCTCCCCTTTCAGCAAAGGGAGCTGGCTGGAGAACCAGGGCCTCCTGCCAACAACGTTTTTAGCAGGAACGTATTTATTAGCGAGCGTTCTTTGCCGTGTATTTATTTTTGTGACATTCTCTTAATGGCACCTGGCATGCACGTCCCACATGCGGCCATAAGCAATTTCTTTTTTAAAGTGCATGTTTGGAATGGCGAGTCAGAAAGCACTGCCTGGGCACTTAGGCGGTACATGACGGGCACTCAGAGAGACTGTGGGCCAGTGCCGTCTAGGGGTGGGGGTCCTCGTGGCAGGTGTGCTCGTGGGAGGCCTCCTGGCACCTGTTTCTCCTACTGCCGAGGGAGGGGCACGGCCACTCCTGGTGACCCAAGTGACCGACGTGCCCTGGGTGCTTCAAACCTTGTCCCCCATTGCCCCCTCACATGCATGCTGGGCCTGAGCTGGTTTTCAGCATTTTCTGTGGGTTTTTTCGTTTGTCGGTTTCATTTTGTTTTTTCGTCTTGGGGCTTACCTCGGATGCATTTTGTCACTGGGGTGACCCTCTTGAATTTCCGTTGCACGTTTTTAATTTTTTTGATATATGCAACCCTATTGGGACAGCAAGTCCAAAAAGGGGTCTGTGGGGGGGGGTGTCTGGGGAGGGAGGGGGTCAAGGGGAGCTGGTGTCAAGGAGTTCAAGAAGGAAGAGGATGTTTGGAAACTGACTATGGTAGCAATTGTACAGAACTGCTTGATATGATGGAACTATGGAATGATACGATAGCTGTATCAGCTCCTAATAAAATGGTGAGAGAGAGAGAAGAAAAGAGAATTATCTTGCGCGCACACGCGTGTGTGTGTGTGTGTGTGTGTGTGAGAGAGAGAGAGAGAGAGAGAGAGAGAGAGAGAGAGAGAGACCCTTCCGGTGGGGGTCCCGTCTGAGTTCAGGTAGGAAATGTGTCCTTTCAGACCTGAGAGCGGATACTCACTTCCTGTCACGTGCAAGCCTTGGGAAATGGCAACATTGTCACCTTTGTGCTGGTCTCATCCTTCAATGCCACATCTCCTGCCACTAATCGGCCCAGGGCCGCGCCAGTCACCGCAGCGAGGGCTCCTACCTTCGCCTGTGTCCCACCGGCAAAGACAAGCTTCCCATGTGGGCTATGGACAGCCGGGTCATTGCCTTGCACCCACAGTGCTCTCTGCTCCTCGGGGGACTTTGTGGAGCATGCTGGGGTCCAGATGCTCTAAAGCCCAGGATGGGTCTCCGTCAGTGGAACCGGCCCTTCTAAAGCAAGGGAGTGCTCAATACTGATAAAAAAAAAAAACTAGAAATCAGGGGAAACTCTGGTATGCCGCTAACTTGAGAGACAGAGCCATGGGTGCAAACACATTCAAAAAAGGAGCAAACAGGCTTGACCTCTTGAGGAGCCTCCTCCTGCTGCCCAAGGGCCCCCTTGCCATCTGGGGACACTGCCCCAGCAACCGATGCTGATGAAGAATGCCCACTCACCGAGCATCCAAACAAGCGAAAAGACCCGTGGTTCTGGAAAGAGAGGTCCTAGTGTCTGGGCCATGATCTCATCAGGAGAAAAGTACGCGAAACTAGGCAAATGCAACAGGAGAGGCATCGTCGGAGCACCTCCAGGGGCACACACACACACACACACACACACACACACACACACACACACACACACCCCTTCTCCACTGAGGAGAAGGAGAGCCCTAACCTTTGGGCATGAAAAGAATACCTGCAGGAGAAGATGTGGAGTGAACGCAATGGCTCTGTGGAGTCTGCGGGGCTGGCCCCCAGGGAACAGACCCGGATTCCTGAGCACTGGTCCCCAGAGAGACGAGGTGCCCAGGTGGGGAGCAGTGCCCAGATGACGCCCCATGATGGGCGCCTTGTGCTGAGAGACAAATTCCGTCCCCCTAGAAGTCTCCCCGAACTCAGTTCTCCCGCTGAATCCTGCTCCATGCCAGGCCATACCGTCCATGCTTGGAGGGTGGACGCTGGTCACACCTCTCCCAGGGAAAGGTCTGCCCTGCCTGAAAGGCCACAGGGATGGACAGCCCTCTCTCCTTCCTTCTTCATATGCCTGCCAAGAGTGACCGTCCCAGAAACCCACAGAGATGGGTCTAGCCTCTCCTACAGCGTCACTACAAGCAGAATCGACTCGATGCTGGTGAGGGAGGGGCTCTTTTGGGTTGATCGGGTGGATTCCGACAGGACAGAGAGCAGGCACCGAGATGTCCCGTGTTTGTAAGACTATCATCTTCCTCCCTGGGGGCAAGGTCCTTTAGTGGTCTCCTTTAGTGGTCAGATGCTTCAGCCACTGAGTCACCAAGCTCCCCCAGCCTGGGGAGATCTGGGGAAGGTCACACCTACCATGAGTTTACCCACAACAAGGGTGGGGGATGGGGGGGGGGGGACTGTCCTGGTCAATAGCTGACGGTGACTCAAACAAGCCGAGCAGCCTGCCCAGAGCGAAGAAACAGAGACACTTCATCCGGGGCCAGCCATCGTCACCAACTACGGGGACTGCTCAAATGAACAAAGGTTAAGCAAGGGTGGACGCAGCATCTGTGTGCTTTGGCAGAAAAAGACTTGGTGGTCTGAAGGACCAGTCTCCACTCTGTACCGACTCTCCCAGCACAGCAAGAACTCTCTCTCTCCATCAGAGTTCCCAAGGCCACCTCGGAAGGCCCGTGACTCTGGGAGTCACTGTCCCCATCTCTCTCCTGTGCCACTAGCCTGGCTCTACCTGGGGCCGGGGTTCAAGCGGGCATCCCACGGTCCGGCCTGCCCATGTCACCGTACCGTCTGTCTTGCATACCATGTGGCTTCCCTTAGCAAATTGGTTGACGCTTTGTTGTGCAGTTGCTCCTGAAGTGTCAGAAAGGAGCCCGTGGTGAAAACAGAGAGAGAGAGAGAGAGAGAGAGAGAGAGAGAGAGAGAGAGAAGTGGAGGTGTGGACGGGTCCTAACTGGTCAGTGGTCAGTTGAATAATGAAGATCCTCACAACACGCTCAGCCTGGTTTCCTCAATCGCGTGACGGCAAGGTCTCATGGACCCGTGTGGATTGTAAGCGCTGTTAAGGACCGAGTGATGCTGCCCCCCGGCCCCTTCTACCTCCCAGCGTATGTGCTATTAACCCTAACACATGGACTTGGGCTTAGAGAACCCTGGACTCATGGTGGTGACAAGAGAGATTGGTAACCGTCAGGTCCAAACTATCAAACATTTCACTCACTGCTGCGGGCGCCAACCACTGTGCCATCAAAGCCTTTGTGGTAAACCCACCTTATCTGGTAGCTACAGAGAAACCACCCCCGCCCCACATATCTTTCCTGGAAACTTGGCCAGGGTGGACCAGTGGGTTTAGATGGAGAGGAAGGAGAAAGGAAGAAAAACACCTAATTTCTCAGTAGGATCTCCAAGACTCCACTAGATGGAAAATCTTATAAATTAGGTCTTTATCCTTCATTACTCCTCTGGCCTTCTGCTGCGGAAGGTTTCACTGCCAAGCCATCTGTTAATTCAAATAATTAGTCCTGAGTTATTGGAATAGTTTAAAGGAGAGGGAAATTAAGCATCCTTTAAAAATACTTAAAAAAAAAAAAGGAGGAGGACAAGAACCACCACCTCTCGGATCCTTAGAAAATATTGACAAGGAGATGCTCCCCAAATGAAGAGGACAGAGCGTTCTTCTGCCATCTACCCGCAGGCCTCGGACACAACTTCTGGGTTCTTTGTTTGGGAACTCCTGCTGATTCTAGCTGCTCTCTCCTGGGCAATTTCAAAGGCTTATCCAACATCCAACCTGTTGGTTGGAGTTCCTCAAAGTCTTCCTCATGACAGGTCCCCCAGAACAGATCCCCCCTCTCCCCCCTGTCATGGTGCATGCGCCCATGCACATGTCCACCCACGTGTGCACACGCACATGCTCTTCTGCTCACACACACACACACACACACACACGTGTGCACACACCCCCCTCACTGCAGGACCAGAACTCATCACAGGTGACTCGAGCAGGTGGTGGAGCGGTGATGAATGGTTCCTAGGCACTTGCTTGGCCACGCCTGCTCCTGGGGACATCCAGAGGTGTCACCTGCTCCCTGTGGAGGGGGTCTTTGAAAATGGGCACACTTGTGACCCAAGCGGCTGGCTCAACCTGCTGCTCAAATGCAACACATCAAAGCACATGCATTTGTGACCACTGGGTCACAGTCAGGGCATGATTACCAGCCTAGTGGGGCCATGCTCCCTGTAGGAAGCTCCACCCCTGGTGACCTCCTTCTGACCTCCTCCTTCTTCACTCCCTAATGGACTTGTCTCTGGGTTTTCTTTCCTTTGATCCCTCTTTGACTCTGCTCACCTTCTCTACTCATTAGAGCCTTCTATTTGGCCCTGGGATTTGGGGGCGGGAGTAGGGGTGTTTCCTTGGACCCTAAGAGGGCCTCTGTTGGTCCTTCCAGGTGGGGTTAGGCTAGGACCAGCATAATAGAGTGTAAACTCTGGGCACCAGGTCTGCAGAAGGTTCCAGATAACCATGAAAGGGTCCCCACCCTGGAGACTGAGTCTGATTGAGTTCCTTTGGGCCAGTGACAAGACCTTGAATAGTCTAGAAAGTGGATGACTGCCGCTCCCCTGGCCAGCCCAGGGACGAGCAGCCTCCTTGGTTGCTGGCCCCAGCTGAGTCCCAGATGGACATGGGGGTACTGGGATCACAGAGTCCTGACCCACGTGCTCTGCGTCCTGCTTTGATTGACTTTGTGGGAGGGCCCCGAACCCTTCTTGTAAGCTCTTCTGTCTAGCACAATGCACCTGTCCTGAGCATAGTCCCCTTGCTGAGGCCATGTCCCCCCAGGACTGGCTGTCACCAATCATACCTCTGAGGGTTTCCTTTCTGTCCAGGGTCCTACTGAAGTCACAGGTTCTCCGTAATCCATCAGACGCCATCATGACCTAACGGTCCCCTACATCAGGACATGTGTCCTTGGTCTGGCGCCTGTCCTGTTTAACACTTCCTCGATATCCTTCTTGAATGGTACTGGAGATTGGGGGTTTCTTGTGTACCCTGAAACACCAGAAAGCCCCTCCAGGGGGAAAGCTGCCCACGTAGCTGCAGAGAGCAGACCCAGGGGCCGTGCCTGGGTGAGAAGACCAAGATCAGGTGGCCAGAATGAGAACCACAGAGTGGGTCCAGGAGTCCACTTCCACTCCCTCACCCTATGGCTCCCCAGCTTCTCCCAGGGGACTTTGATCCTTGGAGCTCTTCAGCAAACACGATGGGTCTCACACCACCCCCGGCCATCAGCAGTAAGAGAAGACACCTCCTTGGATTTAAATTCTCTGCAAGAACTAGCCCCTGGCCCTCCCTAGTCTTGGGGAGGGCTCTGGGGGCTGGGGACCCAGGTGGCACAGGGCACTGTCTGCCTGAAAGGAGCGCTAAGGAGGAGGTGTCCATGCACACTGACCCCTGGGACCCAAACTTGCAAGTCTAGGGCTAACCCCTGACTCAAACAGATACTGCATACCAGGCTGGCCACCACCGCCTCCCCATGGGTAGTCCCCATCTTCCCATCAACACCCTGAAAGCAAACAAGGCCTGAGGCCGGGCTCAGCATTGCTCAGAGTGGGGTGAGAGGGGTATCTGAGGTTCCCAAAAGTTGTTTGACACCCCTCCTCCATGATCACCGCTTACAGAGGCCCCTCCTGCTTCCATGAGTGAACCCTCCTGAGCAAGGGTACAAGGTCAGCTCTGAACACCGGACGCGTGAGCAACCGTACACCCCACGCCCTGCTCACAGACCCCGCCTCCCTCTGACTCCCAGTCCAGTGGGTCCCCGGGAAAGAGCCAACTGGGCTCATTCTGGAGAGAGGGGGGAAGGCAGACCCACTCAGCATCCTCATCTGTGCTTGCCTGAGTCCTGGGTTCTGTGGGTGATGCCCTGAGGGTAGTTCTGTCAAGCACAATATTGGCAGTTTGGTCCACCCGAGGTGCCCTGGCAGAGAGACTGAGGCTCTGCTTCTGTACAAACAGCCACGGCACTCAGCTCCCCTCCCGACGACCACAGCAGCACCAGGAACACGGGAGCATTTATTTGGGGCGGACAGGGGCATGGGAGGGAGAGCTAACACACACAGCCGGTGCTCAGCAATGTTCTGGGCTGGAATTAGCCTCAGCTTCTCAGCATCTGGGTCTGCTGCCTTCTCCATGGGGTTAGGGTCACTTCGATGTGCCCTTTGCAACCTTTGCTCCCTAGCGCCTGGAAGGCAAGGATGGTTCATCCCTCCTCACTGAGAGGAGCCTGGGCCTGGACCACAGAAGGCCTGGATTCGCTTCCCGCGGGTATGTTACCTGGCATTCCTGAAGGCCGCTGGAGGTGGGGCAGGCCTGAGTTTCCTCCCAGGCGTGGACGAGAGTGGCAGCCCCCTGTGGGCATGCGGTGTGGCTTGCGCAGTTTGCAGGGCCGCAGCTGAACCCAACTCTGTAGGAACGCCCCTTTGTACCTACAGGACAGAGAGGAACCTGTGGTCAGCCGCCAGAAAAGGTGGGCAGAAGGGACTACCTGCCGACACTGGAAGAGGCTCAGCCCAGATGCTTCTGCTTCCAAGGAGAGCACGGGACTCGCCCCTCTCTCACGGACAACTCCACGCAGTGACATACACATACACACACACACATACCACCTTGTGACACAGGCGTATTAACAGGACCCAGCAGTGCAGTTCTCCTAGGAATTCCTCAGGTGTTTCTGAGATGCTTCCCATGTGGTGGTGGTGGTGCTGGTATTGTGGGCTTGGCCACACTGCAAAAACCACAGCAACAGCCCCCAAAGATGCCCAAGCCCCTGCCATCCAGTCAAGCCCACCTCAACTTCCCCACCCACAGGCTTCCCCAAGCTGGGATCACTTGAGGGGTGGGGCGTAGGCGGTGAGAGGGAGTTTAGAGAGCGCGTGACGTGCGTTGTCCATTCCACCCACGAGGGAGAAGCTGGAAAGCGTGACTGTTAAGGTGGCAGGTCTTACACTTGCACAGTGCCTGTGAGCAAAGCGTGTCTGCACGTGTGTCTCCCTGTGGACAGTGGGGGGCTGCAGGAAGGGCCTCCCCATCACACACGGAACACAATCGCATGGGGTGGCCTTCCAAATAAAGGCCCAGTCCAAACTATGGCTTCTGAAGAATCCTCTGCCTCGGTCTACTTCAAGGCAGATGGCTAGCTCAGAAGACTGTGGAGGCTCTTTGGTAGAGGACGGGAGATCTCAGAGAGGTCATCCCAACAGATTCTTCTCAAGGGACGCGGGACTGTTTAGCGAGCGCGTAAGGGCAGACAGTCTGAGACCACCAGAAGCTCCCCTGGTGGGAAAGGCCAGGAAAGTTGCACTCGGGGAGTTTTGTCCATCCTGGCACAGCACCTGCTCTCCCCTGAGGCAGTGAGGCCGGTCCCCTGAGAGCTCTGCTGGGATACCTGATCCCATTCACTCTCCAGCCCCACTCTTGCCCTTCAGGGCACCTTTCGGGCCCCTGCGCTCAAAGAACATTGAACCAAAACAAGTTGAGTCCCCAAGGGTGTCAAGTCTGTCATTTCGATGCCACAGCAAGGACAAAGGTGCCCCTCGCCAGGGGTTTTCAAAGGCCTCATGTGTACAGGAAAGCCAGACAAGGCACAAGGGTGATGGGAGAAGAACTGACTGACGCATTTGCCCAATGGCGTTGGCCAGAAGAATGAGCCAATCCGGGTTGAAGAGAAGGTCCTTAGAATGGAGAGGCTGGAAACGCTCATCGCACATCCTTTGGGCAGGTGATCAGGAGAGACCAGTCCCTGGAGATGACCTCGTTCTTGGAAGAAGGCCAGTGAGAAGGGGGAGGGACACAGTTGCTGTAACCCTCCGACCCCGCCCCATCGACTCACTGCTTCTTGCCACATCTGGGTGGAGAGGAGAGAGTCCAGAGTCATGCAGTCTACCCTGCCCTGGATCCTTCCCAGAGAAAGGCCTGTCCTGTTATTCCCCTCTTCACCTCACAGGGAAGAGCAAAGCATGGAGGAATAAACAAGGAGTGGGGCATGGTGGAACCACCCCATCTCCCGAAGCGGGGAGATTTTGGCAGACTCCAGAACCACGGGGAATGGGACAGCACCTCCAGTTAGGTGTGCTGGGCATGTGGGCCTGAACCACAGGCAGCAGGGACCTCATGTACCTGGAACCCAGGGGAGCAGGGGCCATGAGTCCTGAGAACCATGTGTCCCAGAGACACATGTGTTGTGTGCACCAGGGCCCAAGGGTAATGGGAGCTTCTTGTCCCAGGGGACATGCATTCTCCTTGTATGTATACCTCCCTCGGTACCTGCCTATCTATCTGTGTATCCACCCAGCCATCAGTCCATCGACCCATCAACCATCATCTATCCCTACATGCTGTCTTGTGAGTCAGGTCCAGCTCACAGTGAACTCACTGTCACGCTACACAGCAGATGGACACACTGCCTGGGCCTGGGCCGTCCTCACCCTGGCCATGGGGCGAGCCCACTGCTCTTTGAGGCATGGTGTCAACCCATTGCACTGAGGGTCGTCCTCTTCCCCACTGACCCTCTGCTTGACTCAGCAGGATGTCCTTCTGCATGGACTATGAAGAAGGAGACTATTCTGTGACCGGGGCTCATCTAGAACACCCTGGTCCTCAGGACCAGATCACCAGGTCCTGGGCAGCAGCCCCGTCCCGAGGCTGTGACTGTGCCTCACGTCAAGGGACTGGATTCTCATTACCAAGCCGTCCCACGGAATAAGTAAATTTTGTTCCAGTGGCCACAGACACACTGTGTGGACAGATAAGCATCTCTTGATAAGGACAACAGCCGCCTCTTCGCAGTGCCTCGTTCTCAGAGCGGCTTGTTTTGCACCCTGCTCCCCCTCCGGTGACTCACGTGGCTCTCTGGGGTACAGAGCGGACTTCTCCCACACAGTGCCCATCTCCTGCCCGCTCACGCCAAACCACTCGGGACCGCACCGTTCATTGTTCCATTTGTCAGCACTTCCTAGAACAAGTCTCTGAGTGTCTCATGCCTCATACAGTGCCGTACCCAGTTACAAATTAATCAATAAAATCCAATTCCATGCTCCAGCGCTCTCTTTGGGCCCAGCAGAGGCGTCCTTTGCAAACGCTCCGGATCTCGGGCTCTCTGGTTAATGCAGGCAATTAGCCGCCCCAAGTACGCATTCTCTCTCTGCTTCCATTTCCCCTCCGAAAACGGACCTTGACTTTTCTCATTCCCCCTCCGTGACTCATGTAGCTTCATTAATGAAAACAGCCATTTCCATTACAGGGAGGTATCTGGAGTGGCAGGAACACAGAGACACGAGAAGCAGAACGGAAGACCTGGGGCACAGCCACCGTGGCAATGGGTGGTGACTCATCGCGGGGGCAGGGGCTGGAGTGGATGTGTCGGAGTTTGCGAGCCACATACAACTTCTGCTACCTCGTCCTCTTCTTTTTGTAAAGAGCTGCTGGGGAATATAAAAACCATGCCTAACTCTCAGAACAATACAAAAACAAGGCCAGAGGTGGATTTGTTCAGTGAATCACAGTTTTCTGTACGGGCCAAAAAAGACATCCTGTAGAAAGAAGCCCGTGGGGCTGTATACGAGGCACCATTGGACTGCTAGGGGCAAGGCCGTTGATGCAAACAAACGACTGCTCTGGGGGAGAAAGACAAGGCTGTCTGCTCACAGAAAGCGTTCATCTCAGAGACTCTAACGAGCAGCTGGACTCCGTGCTAGAGTCTGTGACCAGGCAGCAGGGACTGGATGGCAGTGGGTCTGGTCTGCAGGGTTCACCTGCAGAGATATACCCACAGACAGATATGCGGTAGGCAGGCAGGTCAGTAGATGGATAGATGATTGATAGATAGATAGATAGATGAGTAGATGGATAGGTAGATAGGTAGATAGATTAGGTAGGTAGGTAGGTAGGTAGGTAGGTCGATGATAGATAGCTAGATAGAGAGATAGAGAGATAGATTATATAGGTAGGTAGGTAGGTAAATGATGATATATAGTTAGATAGATGGATAGGTAGATAGATTAGATAGGTAGGTAGGTAGTAGATAGATAGATAGATAGATAGATAGATGTTCGTATAAGGAGAAATATCAGAGGACATATTTATAAAAAGATCATGTGGTGTCATCAAAGAAGAGACGGCTTCCAAAGGCTGTAGCAACATATGCAGCCTCAAGTGACAAAAGAATCACAGACAAGATTCAAAACTAAGAATTCCATTTCCGGCCATCCAGCCACCTAGTGTATCCTGCTATACCAACTGACACTCCCCCTTACACTGAAGGCAGCTAAAATGGGGATCAAAAGATAGCATTGAGAACAGTTTACATGGAGATGTGTTGCTGATCTTTAGGAAGTACGCAATATACAAAAGCCAAAAGCTGGAGGGAAATAGACATCTAGAATGTAGCGATGGAGGTGCCAGCTGAAGACCTTTGGCAGCCCAGGTGAGCCAGGACTGCGTTCCTACGGGCTGCTGGGAGCAGGAAGGGAGCCCAGGGGTCATAAGTGGTGAAGAGTGGTTGGGTTGTGATCCACCCAGTCAGCAGTTCAAAGCCTCCAGCCCCCACCCCTACCCCCACCAATGAAAAGCCAACAAGCCGAGATCTAAGCATCCCGTTGAAGGTGCCCCTGTTTGTTCCATGGGTGTCCACGGGCATCCAGCGGAACCCAGCGGTGATCATCACCAGAAGCGCCATCTTTCATCCAGGCCCCAGAGTTCCAGAGAGATCTGTGATCCAAGTCCAGGATTCCCCCCCACCCCACCCCCACACACTCAGAGCCAACAGCAGCAGATGGAACAGAGTCTGACAGGTAAAGACTCCATCGACAGCCATCGCTGGACCCAACAGATTGGGTGTGCTTAAGGAAAAGATGGAGAATGAAAAGAAAGAGTGGAAGATATAAACACGGCTGAGCGGGATGGGATCATTCAATGCAACTTTCTGGCAGTAAAAGGTCATAGTGAGACTCACTGCTGTCAAGGTGATGCTGACTCCCAGTGACCCGACAGGATGAGACTGGATTGCCCCAGTGGGTTTCCAAGACTGTCGCTCTTCATAGGACTAGAAAGCTCCTCTTTCTCCCTCATTTAGAGCACCTGCTGAATTCAGACTGCTCACTCTGTAGCTAGCACCCAACGCACCACCAGAGCCTGTGAAATGAGAGGTTCCGCAGACTGAGGAGAGTGGGGGCCCACTAAGAAACCATTGGAATAGTTCAGGGACTTCTGACAAAGATGATGCAGCCACAGCAACAAAGGACGGTTACACTAAGCCCCCAAGGACAGAAACGGACACAGTCTGGGACCATAGCTTTAAGGCGCTTGGATGTGCAAAGGGGCCGAAAAGTCATCCCTGTGAGAAGAAGCAAAATGGGTCTGTGCACTGGCTTGATTCCTGGGGCCCTTTCCGGGGGTCCACAGAGAGAAGGTGGGTGGGGGGAGCTCAGCAGCCTCCTGAGCCAGGGAGATTCTGAAGCTGGACAAAGGAGAGTCTCAAAACCCACATGCTGTTTACCCGCCCCCCCCCACCCAAAGAAAGCATGCAAGGTTTTCTTCCATTTCAGAAAAAAAGTTATAGAAATTGCAAACTCGTCTGTCTGCAGATCAATGGTTCCTGGAAAGGGGAGGGTGGGGCTGGGAGAGGAATGAGGAAGGTTTTCGGGGGGGGGGGGGCATTGTTGTCTTGATTGTTCATCATCTTGATGAGGCTGTTTCGGTATCGCGGGTACATGCATAGGTTACCATTTATTAAGTCAGACACTTTCAATACGTGCCATTTATTACACATTAGTTCTCTGTCAATGAAACTGTTCAATGCAGCAGAAATCGGGCCTACCTCAGCTGGTTAGCGCTGAAGACGTCGCAGGGAAAAAGCTTACTGCGTGAAGGAACATAAGCAAACATGGATGCTAATGCAGTCAGCAAACTCTCTTGGGGGGTCTCTGGGCTCATCGTTTTCATACTGCCCCGCTCTACTGACCTGTGCTAAGAGTCGCTTGTGAGACTGTAGAACACAGATCAAGGCCAGCGGAGTGGGGAGGCGGACACATCTCATTTTCGGAACTAAAGCTAACAGAAAACAAAGTGGTTGGGTCTTCACTCTCGATTATCTCTGAGTGACTATATGGTAGTCAAGGAGGGAGGGGGGAGTGTATTTCCATTCTTCTTGGTGGATTACATAATTAATAACCATTTCCTCTCCCCCAAAAAGGTTTTTTTAACTGCTTAAGAAACTTCAGCTGGGGCTGAGCCCCAGTGGCGTAGTGATTGAGTGTGGGACTGCGGCCCACTGGCTTGGTGGTTCAAATCCAGCAGCAGCTCTCCAGGAGCAAGGCTGAGCTTCCCACTCGCACCATAGGACAGTGATGCCAAAAAAAAAAAAAAAAAGAAAGAAAGAAAGAGCTGAGCCCTAGTGGCATAGTGGTCATGTGAGGGACTGTGGCCCACAGGGTGACGGTTCAAATCCAGCAGCAGCTCACCAGGAGCAAGGCTGGGCTACCTACTCCCACGAGGGCAGTGATGAGGATCGAGAGAATCAGTACCATTTTGAAGAGATGACCCAACAAAGTCTCTGGATTCCATCTCAGAGAGACAAAGGGCGTGAAGATGAAGGTGAGAAAATGAGATGGTCCCGCATGCCGGATTTCCACATCCAGGACAGGGAGGGCATGGAGTCAGAGCACTGTTTGCCTGCCGGGAGATGCCTGGAGCTGCTGCCCATGGAAATCAATGTCTCCATCCTGAACGTCCAATGGACGCCTAATGGCACCGGCAAAAAGAGGTGCCCCCCCCCACACCCACCGACATCAAAGCCAGTCCACGCAACACCAAAGATGAAAAGCAGATCTTAAAAGTACCCAGAGAGAAAAGGCCTTCAAAGGGCAGAGGAGTCCAATGCGAGCCACAGGCTGGAGGAGCGTGGCTTTGATGTGCAGAGAGGAAAAGTGGTGAGCTTACATGTGCAGTACAAGCAAAACAAAACATTCTCAGAGACATGAAACGGACCCATTTGCAGCCCTAATAGCGCGGGATGTTTTCTTCTCAGAAGGAAATTCAAAGGTGCAGCCTTCATGGGCAGAAGGAAATTATCTTCACAAGATCCACCGCTCTGTGGAGCGAAGAAGAAAGGCGTGGGCGAGGATGGGGGTCTGCAGGAACAGAGGGATCTGAAAGACACCTCACAGGCTGGGGCAAGGCAGGGGCCTGCACACAGCTAGTCCGCAAGGAAGCTGCACATGTCTCGGATAAGAAAGGGAACCACGCATCCTAGCAACGGAACGGAGATGCTAGGAAACATCTCATGAAGGTCGGAAGCGAGCTTGGTCGCTTCGTAATGAATAATGTTGAAAATGCGTACAGGTGGTTGCTTCGAAATTAACCCTACTCCAAAATGAGAACCCACCTAAATGTCCATCTTCTAGATGGAATCGGATCCCTCCAAAAATGTGTGGTAGAGTTGGGGACCACCAGAGCAGAAGTTCAAACCCACCAGCCACTCCTCCGGAGACAATAAAGACTTCTTCTTTTCAGTATTCTTCTCCAGCACCAGAATTAAAATGCAGGAGGCTTGCATCTGCATGTACCAACCACGCTGGTTCCTTAAAGCTACCGTATCGCATTTTACTTCCTACCGAACACTTAAGACAACTGAGGACAAGCGAACCAAGAAATGAGCTGCCTTCGTGAGGAGCAAGCCCACACACCAGAAAGAAACAGGCAGTCTATGCGTCCGTAGATACGCACCTGTACACGCCCACTTAGGGGTATTCAAGTCATATGCTCACACACCCCAAAGATGCCCACACTCCAATCCCAGGACCCTGTGACTATAGTCCCTTAAGTGGCATATGGAACTTTTCGGCAATGATCAAAGGTAGGGACCCAGGTGGTATCATGGTTCAGCAATTGGCTACCAACAGAGAGGTCAACAGTTGAAGCCCACCAATCACTTCTCAGAGGAAAAACCTGGCAGCCT
Organism: Nesogale talazaci; assembly: GCA_004026705.1. Lineage (NCBI taxonomy): Eukaryota > Metazoa > Chordata > Mammalia > Afrosoricida > Tenrecidae > Nesogale > Nesogale talazaci. Next base: position 15,758 of record PVJH01031089.1, read on the forward strand.
GTCCTGGTCAGGATTGACAGCCCGGGATACTGCCTGGGGCAGTTCCACTCTGCCCCAGGGGCTCCGATGGGCTGGAAATGAGTGGCTGGCACCCGACACCCAAAACACCTTGTGGTGATGAAATTTGCCTGGGCTGCGCGGGTGGGCCCGTGCCAGTGACAATGGAGGAAGACGGGCTGAAGAGGAGACTGAACTGTCTGGGGAGAGTTAAGGAGAAAGTGAAAGGATGAAGGTGGACAGAGAGGGGATTGATAGAAAAATAAGCGATGGATAGATGACGGTTGGGGGGATGGATGCAAATAGAGAGATATGAATATTAGATTGTTGTTAAAGACCACCAAGTTGATTCACAGGACAGGGCAGCAACAGAGGGTCTCCGAGGCTATAATGCTAAGACAAGCAGACTGTCGGCTCCTTCTCCCAAGACACAGCTGAGGAGGTCTGGTTAGCAGCTTCCACATTGTACCACCAGGGTTCCTAGATCGATAGATGAAAGAAAGATATTTATATAGATGACAGATGGATAGAGTTTGATGGTGGATAGATGGGTGGATGGATACATGGATGAAGGATAAATCTGATGGGAGTCTTTCTGGCGGATTCTCTGAAAAGGAATTCGAAGGCAAGATGACTCCCATGTTAGGGTCTGTTTTGTTTTTAACTGGTCATCAAGTATTTGAAGATCAACCCAAACCCAGACTCATCAAGTCAGTTCTGCCCATCGATAGATAGATGAAGCTTAGATGGTCCTACCCTGTCAGACAGAGCAGAGGGACCCCTGTGGGCTTCAGAAACCCTTGACAGGAGTACAGCGCTTCCTCATTCTCCAGAGGGGCAGCTGGGGAGTGAGGACCACTCACCTCCCAGAGCGTCACAACCCTAAGTTCTCCCTGGGCACAAGCTGTGACACCTGTGATGATGTCATCAAGACAGACGCACCTTACCTTTGGGGGTCGAACCTCAGTTTTCTCTGCCGGCCGCTTCCCCAGGGCACCTTCGCCTTCCCACGAGGAGGCGCTCTGCTCCTCTGCCCGAGCTCAGGCACCCGGTGCTGGCACCCTGTCATCCTCCCAGGAGCTGTGGGGCAGGAGGGCTGAAGAAACCAGGCAGATTGGCATCATGCTGTCCCCGAGAGGGGACACAGCCCAGGAGGGTCCCGTGACGGTGACGGCTATGGGTCATTCTGACCCCCTCTGGTCCTGCTGTTTCTGCTTCTCTGGAGAACCTGACCTGGGAAAGGTTCGGGGAACCCATCTGGGGGGCACGGAGGCACAGCAATGCTGCCCAGTGCAGCAGCTGGAATCCCAGAGGGGTTCTGACCCAGCAGTGGCCGCGTGGTTCTGGGTGGAACTTCCTGGAACTTGGCCTGGGTTTGGGCCCCCCGATGCAAGAAGAGTTCCTTGGGGATAAGTGGAGTCCAGGGAACACCAGGACCTGTCTCTCTCCTATTCCCACTCCATGGGCCCAGGGCCCCAGTATGGACTCCTGGGTGCCTTTGAAGGAGAGAGGAGAGGCAGGGCAGTGAGGGCCCCTCCTTCCATTTCACTCAGCCTATGAGTCCCCCCTCCCAGATGAAGCCACATTGCTCCACACCGTGCCAGCCCCCAACTGCAGGTCCTTGTCCTTGTTCAGGGGCATGTGACTCGGATGCCCACCCCTCTTCCAACCCTTCCATGATAAGATCTAGACCCTCTGAAGACTCACCACCTGCAAGGCCCTTGAGCATACACCTATTTCCCTTTTTGCATCTGCTCCCAGGAACCCCAGAGGGTCCAAACACAGTGATCACATCTCCTGGAGCCCCAGGATGACTCCCTTCAAGAGATGCGTTTTGCCTGGAGTCTCGCTCCCCACGAGAAGCCCTCGTTTAACAGGCTGGATCTCACAGGAGCCTCCTTTGAGCTGTACCTCAAGTCCCGTGTTGCCTCTGCTCCCAGGAACCTCTGTGAAGGGTAGTGTCCAGTTACAAAAAGTACCTCATGCTGACTGCGAACCTCACATATCTTTGTGGATGGTTTATGTTCTGAGCTCAGTTCACACTGACTCTAACTTCCCCCGTCATGTGTGTGCCTGTCCACATGCACCCACCCCAGACAAGGGCCCGTGGGCCACAGAGCACGCCCTCCCGCTCTCGTATGGCAAGAACTCCCCCAGGGCCAAGCTGGGCCTTACCTTGGACACCGGTGCTGGTCCTGGGTCACCCATGCTGGTCACCACCGGTCCTTCGGGGCCCTCGTCTCCAGGGTCACCCCTGGTGGGGCTCAGTGCTGAGTCCAAGGACTTTGACGCTGTCGCCTTCTGCTGGGCAGGCAGGGGGAGCCTGACGCTCAAGCAGCACCAGGTCAGCCGAGGCTCGGCCCCCAGCGAGGGAAAGGGGCCCTCAGCCCCCCAGGGCCTGGGGTTCCCTGAGTACGGGGGCCAGACTGGGGGCTGCTTGATGGCTGACAGAAAGGGTCCCAACTGGAAGGCCCTTCCTCGGGTGGAATCTGCCAGAGAACTCGGTGGGGAAGGGGTTTCTGGCCAGGGGCTCGGGTCACCCCCTGGGGGCCTGGTCCTCAGAGACGTGCTGCTGGAGCAGAGGGGGCGGGTGGTGGGGAACTCCAGCTTGGTCTGCCATGATGAACCAGACCCAAGGTTAGGGCTGGAGATGGGGGTGGTTATGACCGAAGCTGGGTCCCGGGGCACCAGGGCACTTGTAGTCCTCCTGTCCTCTCCCTCCTCGTCTGCTTGTGACCCTTCCACCTCCTCCCGGAGCCAGGAGCAGCTGGGGTCCTCCGTTATGCTGCCTGCCCCTGCTGGGGTCCTGCCTGAGGCTGGTCCAGGGGACAAGGTTGCCCCCGTTGCTGAACCCATAAAGGGAGCGTGTGCCTCAGGCCGCCCTCTGATGCAGAGAGGACCATCTCCACCCCCCATCTTGGCCGGCAGCTCCAAGGGGGGGTTTCCCTGAGGTAGCCTGAGGAGGTATTTTGGGGTGAAGGCATTGTGGGCACCCTGGGGATGACACTCAGGGGACATGGCTACAGGAAGGAATGGAGGTGTCTTGAGCCTGGGTCTGGGCAGCCTTGGGGCAGCCTCAGATGAAGGTGAAGAGAGGCCCGTGGGTGCGAACCCACAGTCCCGACAGTCTGCACTAGGCGGCGACCCCCTGGGCCTCTCTGCAGGGTCACTGGCGCAGGTCCGGGCAGTGGGGCAGGCGGCCTGTGTGGAGCCCTCTAGGGTCTCTGCTTTTTCTTCCTGGCCCCCCAGATCCTCCACCTTGAGCTTCTTCCTCTCTGAGGGGAGGCGGGCCTCCACAACTGGCGCTTGCCCAGGGCTACCACTGGCCAGTCTCGGAGTTCTCCACAAGGGGGTCTTCCCTCCCTCTGCATTGCAGCTGACTCCAGGCTGGCCACCGCCCCCGTCTCCAGGATCCAGGAACAGCTCTGCCTGTGACTCCAGCCTCTGGCTAGGAGAAAGGTGAGAGTTCTCATCGCCCAAAGCGGAGGGGTCTCTGCCCTGGAGGGCGGGGGGCTCTGCAGCCTCACTGTGCCTGTGTCCATCATGGCCTCCTGATGGGGCCCTGCAGGACTCGGCCACCCGGCCATCCTGGGGCCCCAGCTCAGACCCAGAAGTCCCGACTGCCGGAGAGACAGCATCCCCACTGAGTGGAGTCCTTGTGTCTCCACAACCAGGAGTCTTTGTGTCCCTGCACAGGGGGGTCCTGTTGTCCCCCCAGACAGAGGTGGTCCTCGTGGTCTCTGCCCGCACAGGCTCTGCCTGGGCTGAGGGGTCCACTGGCCCCTGCCCGGCCTTCGAACCTCCCCGGTGCCGGGCTTTGCCCTTCTGGTAGATTCTTCGGAACGTCTCATCCCCATACACCTGCCACTTCTCCTGGGAGAACAACTTCGACTTCCGCGGCCCAAGTCTCTTCCCGGCAGCCCGGCCCCTGCTGAGTGCAGCGTCTGCGGCGGTGGACCCTGGGGACGGCTCTGCAAGTACTGTGGTCTCCCCTAAGGGCAGGCTGGGCAGGTCCTCCACAGCAGCCTGCCGGACCAGAGCCCGGGGGTGACTGCTGGGGGCCGCCGACAAGCCTGGCCCCAAGCTGCGGTCCAGGCGGCCAGGGGAGGGCCCTGGCCCACCCTGTTGCTGCCTGCAGCGGCCGGCCTCCTGGGGATCTGGCACCCACCCCCGCCACGTGCGGGAGCCCTCAAGGAAAGGCAGTGAGTTGCTTCTGGTAACTGACACACACTGCACAGTGGTGGAGAGCTGGGTGGGCACAGAGTGGAAGGACAGGGGTCTGGCCTTGTCAGGCAGGGTGCAGGGGGCCCGGGCAGGGCCAATGGGGGCCTGGAGTCTGCGGCCCGGCTCAGGAGCCGCGCGCATGTCAAAGTGGAAAGAGTCCCGGTAAGTGTAGGGCATGGGCAGGTCGATGCTGCCCTGCTTGGACAGCACGGTCTTGCGCGGACGCACCGTGTCCAGTTGCGCGTCGTCTACCACCGCCTGGTTGTGCGAGATGAGTCGGGCGATGCGCTCCTCCAGCCGCCTCTTCTCCAACTCACCTGCGGGCCCCGGCTCCGTGGGTCCCGCCTCAGACAGGCTGCGCAGGGGGCTGGGGGGCGCGGGGGGCTGCTCGGCACTGTCCGAGCGGGACAGGTAACCCGAGTCGGAGCTCTCGCACTTGCGCAGCCGGCCCTCGCAGCCCTTCTCCCAGGGGGTGGCCTGCTGTCGCTGCAGGGGACAGGGCGTGCTGGCCGTGGGGGACTGCTCTTCTGCCAGCTTGCGCAGCGCCTCCCCGTCGGCGGCCGCGCGTCCCGGCTTGGGGTCCTGGCTGTCGGCCCTGTCGGCGGCCTCGTCGGACTCGGAGGAGCGGCGCGCGTTGTTGAGGTGCGTCTGGGTGCGCCGGTGCTTGTACAGGTTGCTCTGCGTCTTGAAGGCGATGCCGCAGGTGGCACAGGGGAAGGGGCGCTCGCCCGTGTGCGAACGGATGTGCTTCTCCAGGACGCTGGGCTTCAGACAGTCACGGCTGCAGTGGGGACACAGGTACTTGCCTGCGCTCCGCACCCTGCCAGGGCTGCCCAGTGGGGGGCCTGGTCCAGGTGACAGCACCGGCAGGGCCCCAACCAGGCTCACCGTCAGCACTGGGGCTGGTGACTTCCCCACCTGCGCTGGTCCAGGCCCCTCGGGCCGCAGCAGAGGGCTGAGGATTAAGGGCACGCTAGCCCCGTCCAGGCTTGCTTGAGTCTGGGGGCCCCCTGGGGACACCATGTGGTAGAGGGGGATGGGCAGAGTCTTCAGGAGCACGGCAGGGGCCTGGCCCTGCTCCCCGGGCAGAAGGACCGGGCCCAGGGTCAGGCGAGGTGAGGCCTGCCCACTGGGGGTCCCAGGGGGCCCTGGAGCAGGCTGGTCCCTGGTGGGCGGGTCTCCATCCCACATGGTCCGGCGACCTACAAGTAACAAGGGAATGTGATCATGCAGTCACCAGCTGACCACAGAACTCAGACAGCAGCCTCCACCCAGACAGGTCCATCCCCTGACCCAGGTCTGAAAGAGGAAGCTGAGACACCACCACCACCACCCCAACACCCAAGGGTCTTGCCATGCAGCTGGCAGGTGGCCCAGCTGAGATTCAAACCCTGACTCCCAGGTGACACGTTCTAAGGGGACTCGATCTTGAGTCCCCTGGCCCTTGGCAACTGGTGTGGGGCCCAGGCTGAGGGGACACCTGGAAACCATGCTGACCTCATTGGAAAGAAAGCTGAGCATGTGTCAGTGGTCCAGGGGGATTCTGGGCCCTTGGAACAAGTTTCTGTGTCCCAGTCATTTTCTGGGACTTGTTTCCAGGTCTGTGGAGTGGGCAGGGAACCACCATGGGGTTCAGGGTTTCTGCCACTGAGTTAGGATGAGGAAGAAGAAAATTGACCTGAGGGCCGGGACTCACCTCGCATCTGCCAATGGGGTGGGGGTTCCCCCAGGAAGCTGCCAGAAGAGCAGTCCCTGACAGCAGCATGAGGATTCACTGCTGCCACACAATGCGCAGCACCTTTAATACAAGTGGGACCCAAAAGGACGGTCTCACAGTACAGTCTGGATGGATCACCCAGTGACGAAACAGAGACGGGATGAAGATCCATGGGTGCCACTCAGGACCCAAGGAGAAGTGAAGGCCTCCGTGGGAAGGAACCAGCAGGGCATGAATGAAACAAGCAACAGCTCCCGTGCAGAAAGGAGCTGTGTCTCTCACACAGGCTCATACAGACAAGCTGTGTGAACTATGTGGGCCCTGCCATTTCAACACCCTCTCTGACCCACGTCTCCCACTGTTCCCACCCCTCTCATTGAAACTCCATCTCAGCAGGGCTCTGGGACTCGTTGTGAGTCTGTGCCAACCTGGCCAATTGGAAGATGTGGGATTTATCAGGTCGCAGTTTGATTGGAAGGTAAAAAGATAAATGGCTCTAGAAGGCCTATCCCCGCCTCTCTTACCCTCTGGTGATCAGACCAGCATGCTGCTGCTTTCCCTAGTTCTCTGCCTCAACCTGTGGGCTACACTCCCTGTGGGCCCAGCCAACCTGTGGATTGTGTGGCTAGAGCTTGAGGCTCCTCCGAGACCAGCTCTGACACACTGCTGGTGCCTGCATGACTTGAGCTTGAGGCTGGTGGAGCCTGTCGCCTTGCCTTGCTTGAGCTTACTATCCCATCCGGGCCTGTTTTGCTAAGCTCCCAAGCTACTGGCTGTTTCTGACCTACCCTGCAGTTTGCTGCCTGAGGGCTGGATCTGCCCGCCTTGCCCGAGGGAGGACTCCACTGTCTGCTTCCTTGACCAGAGGACTTCCATTGTAGTAACTGTTCCACGAAAGTGAGTTGAACTCAGCCCACTGTTCTGCTGTGTGGACGAATTAGCAGTTACAGTCCTTCTCTGTGTATGAACCTGTTCTCTCTTATATAATCATAAATGTCCTACTTTTGTTTCTCTAGAGGACCCTTCCTAACAAGATTGGTGCCAGGAGTGGTTCTAGAAAAACACCGTCATAAACATGGGCTTCTTGAATTGGTTCTCCAGCCTAATTAGGCCTAACCACACTGAGAATGCTGCCTCTACCTCTAAAGGGATGGATAAATTTGCCATTATTACTAAAGAGGGTGGTGTTAATCCATGGGAGGAAGTGGTAAAGCCAATATCCACCATATCACCGCCAATAGATGAAGTAAATGCCGGTGCGAGGCAAGGCTCTAGGTGATCATGTGTTTGATGTTTTTCAGCAGTTTTGTCAGGAGGAGAGGTATAGGGAAGCCAGTTGGCTGGTCCTCCTTAGAAAATGTGATCAAGGAAAGGGGTCATCTCAGAACCTCAGAAGCACATCTCAAATGCCGAATAACAGGCCTTCTGCATGTGCTACAAAGGAGCGCCTTCTCTCCTCTAGTAATAGAACTGACATTGCCAAAAACCAAACCCAGAGTCTCATCGCAGGAGTCACTGAGTTACCACGTGAGCTGAATTGCAGGTCTAGAACAGTGTCTGATATTAAAATAAGGGCACTAGTCGGAGAGAACTGGGACTCTGAAACATGAGATGGGAACCTATGGGTCGATGATCCAGAAGAGGAGGAAATTAAACCCCTAGAGTCAATTGAGCCACCCACTCAATGGATCCACCCCTCCCACCTGAGGGGATTAATCCACCGTCAGTACAACAACTCACACTGAACAGATTCACCAACCTGTTCACGCTGAAATGCCAGGTGGGGCTGCATCTGGAGCATTGCCTAGGGGAGATGCCTCACAGGATATTCAAGGTATTGCTGAGAGCCCCAGGAAACACCACCAGCCCCATCATTCCCTCTAGACAATTAAGTCTTAGAAAGTTTCTAAAGGTGAGGTTCAGATGACGACTCAGGAAGACGTGCTCTCCTCACAAAGACCTGCTCAAGTTTTCGAATACAAGCAAGCAGAAGCCTGGGGTGTACCCATGGGAATGGTTACTGAGGGTGGAAGATACAGGTGCAAGGAATGTAATGTTAGATCAGTCTGCGCTCCTGGATATGGGGCCTTGAAGCACAGAGTTTTCTTTCAATGTCCCAGCAAAAGAGGTTAAAAGAGGGTCTAATAGCTAGTTTGTTTGGTTTACTGAAGCTTGGGCTGCCAGAGGGCCTAGGTTAGATCTCTTGAGGTACTTGGCCTATCTTGGTATGCTGTAAAACAGCAGTTCTCAACCTGTGGGTCGCGACCCTTTGGGTGTCAAATGACCCTTTCACAGGGGCCACCTAAGACCATCAGAGAACACAAATATGTCACAACGTATAATTACAGATTGTTTTGTATTTATCATTATGCTTCACTTATGTTCAATTTATGACAGTGAAAATATATCCTGCGTATCAGATATTTACATGATGATTC
>PVJH01031090.1:0-15116 GCA_004026705.1 Nesogale talazaci
TGGGGCATCGGCTGCCACAGGATGCCCATGTCAAGAGAGGGTCCTCCTATCTTGGCCTCCACTGAGCTGCCAAGTCCCAGCTCTCAGCTGGCTCCGGGGCAGGGGAGAAGGGAGGCCTGTCAAGGATCCTTACAGTGCTGCCACCGGACCTTTCCCCCTGCCTCCCACGGCTGAGTGACGGCTGAAGGTCTATTCTCCATAAGCAGTGGCATCCCCATCTCCATGAAGAGAGTCCTAAACCTCTGTCCATCTGTCCCCTTCCAGGAACTAGTCTTGCTCCTTTACTTCAAGCAAAGGCCTCAGCTTCCCTTTCCATCTTTGAAGGACAGACCTGCTTAAGCTTGCTCAGCTCCCGGCAGTCCTGTCTTCCCTTAGGAAAACGCACTGGGCTTTGGAAGTCAATGGCCAATGGGAAGAAGCCCCCCCCCCTCCACGTGTGATCAGAGGAGGGGCCCTGGGCCTTAGCAGTGGCTTTGGAGACGTGGGAGTTCCTAAGGAAGCGCTGTCTAGGCAGGAACTTCAGGCCTGAAAAGGTGGGCAAGGAAGGGGTGTCTGGAAAAAGGAGAAGACAGGGTTGGAGAAAATGATTATAAATGGTGTTTTATTTATGATTCATTATCACTAAGTCTAAAAGTAGCTTAAACAGTTGTTATAAAATTTCTCAAAATTACCCAAACTAAATTCCTACTATCTGGTCTATGACTTCCAGGATTTTTCAGACAAGAGGCATTGACTCTTATGCAATAGTAAGATAGGATCTATTTAGAGCGGTGGTTCTCCACCTTCCTATTGCCCCGCAACCCTTTCATGCAGTTCCTCGTGTTGCGGTGACACCCCCCACCATAAAATTATTTCCGTTGCTACTTCATCACTGTCATTTTGCTACTGTTATGAATTGGGCGACCCCTGTGAAAGGGTTGTTTGATCCAAAAGGGGTTGTGACCCACAGGTTGAGAACCACAGGTTTAGAGTTTGGGCCAAATAGTCGATGCAAAGCCGAGACCCTGAGGGGCCAAGCGGACAGGTCATGGGGAGGGAGCGCACAGTGGAAGGTAATTGGCAGGGCACTAAATACAACTGCTGTTACTTATGATGTTTTGCATGCAATAGCGGTTATAGCTGCCCTTCCATTTTGGACAATCAGGTTTGATCTCATATTCCGTGCCTCTGTCCTCAACCACCTAGGACCACTCAACCTATGGTCACTCCAGGGACGTAAGTCACTAGACTCCACTTGTCTGGTTCTACACCCAGTGAATGAAAACGCTCCTTCAGATTGTATTGGAACCCTTGCCTTGGGTTTGCTCTTCTTGTTTTGTTTTGTTTTGTTTTGGGGGCATCACTGCCCTCTGGTGGGAGTAGGAGGTCCAGCCTTGCTGTTGGAGAGCAGCTGCTGGATTTGAACTCCATCCCAGTGGGCCGCAGTCCCACACACAACCACTATGCCACCGGGGCTCAGCCATAAGTACTATTTCTTGTTTTTTTTTATTTTTTATTTTTGTTTTTGTTTCTTGGGCATCACTGCCCTCTGGTGGTGGGAGTAGGAGGCCCAGCCTAAGTACTTCTTTTGACTATCTCAAACCTGTGAAACAAATAATACATGTCCCAAATCTATTCTTTTTTGGAACGAATTTTCAAGTAAAAATGCTTGTTTTAGGGCTGAGCCCCGGTGGCGTAGTGGTTGTGCGCGGGACCGCGGCCCACTGGGACGGAGGTTCAATTCCAGCAGTGGGGCTGGGCCTCCTACTCCCACCACTGGAGAGCAGCGATGGCCCCCCCCCCAAAAAAAAAACAACTTAAAAAAAAACAACACAAAACTGCTTGTTTTAGTGTCCAAAATTCAAATATGCATTGTATATTAGAACACTTGTTTTGATAAATGTGATTCGTTCTCTATTATTTAAATTCATTGGAATTTGGTAAAACTAAATTTTAAGTGACATAGCTTTATAATACAGGTAAAATGAAATATCAAAATGGAATGTAAAAATGAAAACGCCTGGGGGCTTGAGCAAGAGTAGTGAAGAAAGCTGATGATGCCCAGCTTTCTGGGGTCTTAAAGTCTTGAGGGTAAATAAGTGGCCATCTAGTTCAGGAGCGACAAAGCCCACCACAGAAGAAGCACGCCAGCTTTTTGCGACCATCAGGTGTCGAAAGAATTGGGTATCAGGCATCAAAGAACATGAATCATGTCATTATGTGCCCACCCTCCCGATATGATCGCTGAAGACAAATGATAGCAGAGGCAAACAGAGTGGAGAAAACTGATGGTGCCCAGCTACCAAATGATAAAGTCCTGGGGTCATAAAGGCTTGAAAGTAAACAAGGGGCCATCTAGCAGAGAAGCAGCAAAGCCCACATGGAAGAAGCACACCAGTGTTTGTGATCACAGGGGTCAAAGGGAGCAGACATCAAGCATCAAAGAACAAGAGTCACATCACTACAAAGGAGGGGGAGAACAGGGTGGGGGCCCAAAGTCCATTCGTGGACAATTGGACACCCCTTACAGAAGAGTGGCGGGGAGGAGACGGGTCAGTCAGGGTGCAGTGAGGCAGCGATGAAGCACACAACTTTCCTCTACTTCCTGAAGGCTTCCTCCCCCCACTATCATGATCCCAGTTCTACCTTACACATCCAGCTGGACTGGAAGAGGTACACTGGTACAGAGGGAACCCAGGGCAGATGAACCCCTCAGGACCAGTAGTGAGAGTGGGGATACTGGATGGGTGGGGGGAAGGTGGGGCAGAGAGGGGGAGCCAATCACAAGGACCTACACATAACCTCCTATCTGGAGGAGAGACATCAGAGGGGTGAGTGAGGGGAGACGTTGGGCAGTGTAAGATATGAAAAATAATAATAAGCTGAGCCCCAGAGGCATAGTGGTTGTGTGCGGGATTGCGGCCCACTGGGACGGAGGTTCAGTTCCAGCAGTGGGGCTGGGCCTCCTACTCCCACCACCAGAGAGCAGTGATGACCGCCCCCCCCCCCAAAAAAAAAAAAAGCTGCCATCATCATTTTAAAAGCATTTTCTTTCCACTTGATATCAGCTTCTAATTTTTTGTTTGTTTGTTTGTGGGCATCACTGCCCTCTGGTGGTGGGAGTAGAAGGCCCAGCCTTTGCTCCTGTGGAGCCTCTGCTGGAATTGAACCTCCATCCCAGTGGGCCGCAGTCCTGCAAACAACCACTACGCCACCGGGGCTCAGCCCTCAGCTTCTAATTTTTCCCCACCTTCCCCGACCCTCTCTCCCTCATGAACCCTTGACAAATTATAAATTATTTTCATATCTTACATTGTCGACTGTCTCCTTTCACTTGCTTTTCTGTTCGCCCTCCTATAGGGGGTGGGTTTCATGTCAATCGTTGTCATTGATTCATCCTTTCTCTCCCCCACCTTCATCTTACCCTCCTGGTATCTCTGGTATCCTTATTGGTCCTGAAGGGTTTATCTGTCCTGGATTGCCTATGTTTCCAGCTCTTAACTGTAGCAGTGGGCATGTTCTGGTCTAGTCAGATTTGCAAGGCAGAATTGAGGTCGTGATAGTGGGTGGGGAGGAGGAAGCATTAAAGAACTCGAGGAAAGTTGCATGTTCCATCGGTGCTACACTGCACCCTGACTGACTCATCATGAGGGGTTTTATTGTTGGCAGTTTAAAACATACTGTCAGGGGCTGAGCCCTGGTGGCGTAGTGGTTGTGTGCGAGACTGCGGCCTACTGGGTTGGAGGTTCAAATCCAGCAGCAGCTCTCCAGGAGCAAGGCTGGGCCTCCTACTCCCACCAAGGAAGTGATGCCCACAAAACAAGCAAACAAACAAAAACATACTGTCAGGAAGGACATTCTCCACTGAATGCTGGAATTTAATGGGTGCAGGTTGTACTAACGTTACTAGTCCTGAAAATTACTACAAGCAATACAAATATAACGGGTTATGTTCCAAATTCTGCATTTGCCTCTTGCTGTATATATGTAAAAAAACATAATAATGGCCAAGAAAGTGAAGCATTTGAGAATCAGAAATAGTCTGTCGACCCCCATTAACCACAGAAGTGCATGCACTGCCTCGTGGAATGTGCTGTTCTTCTAATGCTATGAGCTACCGAATCAAAAACGAGTCCGCACCATAGTGAACCTTCTGGTGTGAACAATTTGTGAGTGATAAACAGGGCTCTGTCTCCAGGTCTATTCCTGGGTACACAGGCTCAGCATAGAAATTAGTGTTATACTCCATCAGTCACTTCTATGTATTTTTTATTTTTGGGGGGCATCACTGCTCTCTGGTGGTGGGAGTAGGAGGCCCAGCCCCACTGCTGGAATTGAACCTCCGTCCCAGTGGGCCGCAGTCCCGCGCACAACCACTACGCCACCAGGGCTCAGCCCTCTTCTATGTATTTTTTGTTTGCAAATTATTTGGTCCTGATTTCATTCTGAATTGCTATTAAGGATTATAGTGATCGGTGCAACTTGAATATGACTGATTAACTTGAAAACAGTTCCATTTACAGGGATTATATATTGTCAGATTTAAACTGAAGCCTTGGGTTTGGTTTCCCTCATGAACTGGAAAAACTAATAATGGCATTAGAAAAGTGTTCACAAGGTGCTGCAGTTGAATTTTACATGGACTGCTAAACTGGCCAAGTGTATCAACCCATTTTGTAGTTGTAGGGTATGTGGAATATTCTTTTTGTAGAAAATGTGACATAAGGTAAGAGTCTTTGGACCCCACGGCCACTAAAAATTTTATAATCCAATTCATTATGTTCCACAAAAATGGCATGCGCCATCTGGTCTTCCATCACCCCTAAGGCAGCGGCATAGGAGAAGTTGGTTGTATCCTGGATCACTAAGACATACGCACGTGGTGGAACTGCCCTGTGCGCTTCCAAGACTAACTGTGTACCGGAGCAGAAAGCCTGTCTTGGCCTCTCACATGCGGCTGGCAGTCTCGAAGTGTTGTCAGTCTTGCTGTTAGCAGCCCAAAGCGTAACCACCACACCACCAGGGCTCCCGTACATGAACAGGATAGGCCTCACATGTTCCCATGTGTAAGTGACGCGGGGAGAGGGCACTTCGCATCATCTGAGTGTAGGGCCCTCACCTCATGGATCTAGTGCTGGTAGTGAGGATTCTGTGTAAATGCAAGCCTCTCTTTCCTCTTGCCTCCTGCAGCCTTTCTCCAGAGGCAACTACAACGGTCACCAGCTTCTTATTCACCAGAGAGTTCTCAGATATACACACAAATAAATGCACCCCCTTTTTTTTTTTTTGGGGGGGGGCATCACTGCTCTCCGGTGGTGGGAGTAGGAGGTCCAGCCCCACTGCTGGAATTGAACCTCCGTCCCAGTGGGCCGCAGTCCCGCGCACAACCACTACGCCACCGAGGCTCAGCCTAAATGCACCCCTTTTTTAAAAAATCTCCAGCATTTATTATTTTTAGTTAAAAAAAATGGCACCACATTTCTAAAACTCAGTAGTGGGCATAGTAAATTACACCAACCATTCTGTACCTTGTTGTTTCACTTTTTAAATTTTTGGGGGGGTCATCACTGCCCTCTGGTGGGAGTAGGAGGCCCAGCCTTGCTCCTGGAGCAAGCATTTGAACCGCCAACCCTATGGGCCGCAGTCCCGCACTCAACCACTAGGCCACCGGGGCTCAGCCCACCTTGTTGTTTTAAATAGCTGTAGGGCTTGGGGTTGGTTTGTTTGTTTCTGTTATCAGTTCATGAAGTTCTAGCTTTATATGTGTGACTGCATAGCATGCTGTTATTATTAATCATGTTATTGGGGGCTCATACAAATCTTATGACAATCCATCTTTCAATTGTATGAAGCACACATGTACATATGTTGCCATCAACGTAGCATGCTGTTGTTGTGTTAGAACTTATCCTGTATCTGCTCTACAGAAACTACAAAAATGAAAGACCCTAGAGAAATTCCTCTTTTCTTAGCTTTCTCATGTAACATATAGGGCCATCCACACGGGAAACTTTCACTTTTCCATTTAACTTTTTTTGGGGGGGGGCATCACTGTCCTCTGGTGGTCGTGGGAGCTACCCAACCTTGCTCCAGGAGAGCTGCTGCTGGATTTGAACCGCCAAGCCCGTGGAACACAGTCCCACACTCAACCACTACGCCACCGGGACTCAGCCCCCCATTTAACTTTTTTTTGGGGGGGGGGGCATCACTGCTCTCTGGTGGTGGGAATAGGAGGCCCAGCCCCACTGCAGGAATTGAACCTCCGTCCCAGTGGGCCGCAGTCCCGCACACAACCACTACGCCATCGGGGCTCAGCCCCCCATTTAACTTTTAAGACATATACATTTTAGCCAAGTTTGGTGATATTTAGAGGGAAGGTAAGTCTTTTGGGGAGAAAAAGAGAATAAAGATTTGGCTCTAGTTTTATTTGCTTCTCTGAGTTACAACATTAAACATTCCTTGTAAATTGAGCTAGCTTATTTTTTTGTTGGTTTGTTTTTTTGGGGGGGGCATCATTGCTCTCCGGCAGTGGGAGTAGGAGGCCCAGCCCCACTGCTGGAATTGAACCTCCGTCCCAGTGGGCCGCAGTCCCGCGCACAACCACTATGCCACTGGGGCTCAGCCTGAGCTAGCTTATTGATACATAAAATGATTCAGGGAATTTCACACTAAGACCGTTTCTTCCTCCTAATTTCAGGGCAAAGGCAAGCTGGTGGCACAGCAGATAGCAGAAAGCTTGGCAGTCTCCACCACTCAGAAGCTCTGTGCAGTTTCCATCAAAAGTACAGCCACGTGGGTCTGCCCAGACCATGCGAATGCAAACGAAGAGGGAGAGAGAGAGAGTGGACCTCATCGTAGCCCACGAAGCCTTGGGGATGACATCCCTGCTGGGAGCAGTCATGGTACAGAGAGGACCCTTGGGCGAGCCCTGTCATGGGACGGAAGCGTCCCTCACTGACTCGTAGCGCTGGGTGGGGGAGGAGGAAGAGCCCTGGAGGAACAGTGCACAGAGTGGGCCTGGTGTGCCCCGCACGGCGGGCGAAACTCCAAAGGAGCGCCACAGGGCACCAAGGGCAGCGGAGGGACGAAGTCCTCGAGGAATCCTGTCCCTTAAGGGGGACCGGATGTGGCAACTCACCAGACCCGATTGGACACACTCGTAAGGGTCAGCAGACAGATCTGGAACTTTCTAGCGGTTTTCTATGTTTTTTGTTTTTTCCCCTTTCACCCTTTGCTTATCTATGTAAGATAGGCAGGACAAAGGACTCCGAGGAGAAAACAACAGGCCTGGTGGTCCCAGGAGGACATGGGAGAGGAGAGGGTGGAGAGGGAGAAGGAGTCAACAGACTGAGCGATGAGGGGAAGGGTGAGGAAGCCTGGTGGGGTTGGCTCAAGTGCAATGTTCCCAGGAGGAATTACACTGAGCCGAGTGGAGGGCGAGCATGAAGGTGAGGCAGGAGGAAGGTGAAAGGAAATAGAGGAAAGGACGAAGGCAACTGTTTATACAAGGGGGCTGAGCCCCGGTGGCGCAGTGGTTGAGTACGGGACTGCGGCCCACTGGGTTGGCGGTTCAATCCAGCAGCAGCTCTGCAGGAACAAGGTTGGACCTCCTACTCCCACCAGAGGGCAGGGATGCCTAAAAAAAACCCCACACCTATTTTTTCAAGTATAGCTATAGGCCCTTATATATCTAAATATATTTATAATGAAAGGGATAGAGGCCAATGTACACATATTTACATGTTAAGTATTAAGATAGCAGACGGACATTGAGTCTCTACTCAAGGCCTCC
The DNA here is from genome assembly GCA_004026705.1 of Nesogale talazaci. Taxonomy (NCBI): domain Eukaryota; kingdom Metazoa; phylum Chordata; class Mammalia; order Afrosoricida; family Tenrecidae; genus Nesogale; species Nesogale talazaci. The sequence continues at coordinate 7,772 of PVJH01031090.1, forward strand.
TTAACACAAGAACACTTTGTTCTAATAAGCTGGTACTCTCTGATACTCACCTTTCCAACACAATCAATCATTGAAGACAAAATGGGTGCGTAAGCAAATGTGGTGAAGAAAATGGATGGGGCCGGTTATCAAAAGATATAGCGCCTAAGATCTTAAAGGCTTGAAGTTCAACAAGCAGCCATATAGCAGGGAAGCAAATAAGCCCTAATGGAAGAAGTATACCAGCTTGTGTGACCATTAGATGTCGATAGTCAGGTATCAGGTATCAAAAGATCCAAAACAATTATATTGCTGTGAATGAGGCGGGCTGGAGTGGAGACCCAAAGCCCATCTGTAGACAAGTGGACATTCCCCTGACAGAAGGGTTACAAGGAAGGGACAATTCAACTAGGGGACAGTATAGCACCAATGAAACACCCATCATTTCTCTAGTTCCTGAAAGCTTTCTTCCCTGATTACCATGACCCAGCTGGACCTTACAAATCCAGCTAGATCGGAGTACACCATTGGTACAGATAAGAGCTCTGGACACTTGAAATTCGGGACAGATAAAACCTCAGGAACAATAGAGGAAGTAGCAATATCATGTAAGCAATATCAAGAGGGAGGGAGAATGGGGAGAAAGGAGGAGCCATTACAAGGCTGGGTGTATAGCCAGCCAGGCGGACAAATAACAGAAATGTGGGTGAAGAGAGACAATGGGCATGAAATAACAGCAATAATACATAATTGATCAAGGATTCACAAGGGTGAGGAGGTGGGGGGAGGGGAGCTGATACCAAGGGCTCAAGTAGAAAGAAAGTATTTGGGAAATGTTGATGGCAATATACGTATAAGTGTGCTTAATGCAATTGATGATGGATTGTCATAAGATTTGTAAGAGCCCTCTAATAAAATGATTTAAAAAAAAATTCAGCAATGGACACTTGGTGAGAGAGATCTCCTGTGCCACAGGGGTGGTGAGGAATCGGAATCATGGGTTCCACAGCACTCAGCGACCACAACACAATTTCAGGATATGACCCCTCCCTTCCAAAGTCTGCATTGCAGCATCCTGGTAGTGACAACCCCTGCCAATACGGGGTTAATTGTCTGGGTATTTCCCTATGCAAATTCTTAGGAGAGGACTTCAAGCATAGCAGGCCAAAAGGCGGATGAGTCAAGTTGAGTTTCTCCTGCCAGCTCCCCTCCTTGCTTGGGCAAGGAGCTGCTGGGATCAGTGCTTCACTATCTGCTAGCTTTGTCCCTGGGGGCAATCTGTCTGCAGTGCTTTCCTCAGAGAGGTGCTTTTGAGCATAAAATTAGAGCTCAGGGGGCTGAGCCCCGGTGGCGTAAGTGGTTGAGTGCGGAACTGCAGCCCGCAGGCTTGGCTGTTCAAATCCAGCGGCGGCTGGGTAGCGCCCACGACCACCAGAGGCAGTGATGCCCACAAAAAAAAAAAAAAAAAAAAAAAATTAGAGCTCAGGGGTAAAACCCATCATCATTTTAGGCACACAATGAGGCAAGAGTAGAGGGAAGTTCTGGAGGAGACGGTGCCACTGTTGGGTAACTATTGGACAAGTCAGCAGTTCGACCCCTCTAGTGGTTCCTCGGGAGAAAGATGCATGAGCCCCTAAAGACTTAAGTCTCAGCTGAGCCCCGGTGGCGTACTGGTTGTGCGCAGGACTGCGGCCCCCTGGGACGGAGGTTCAATTCCAGCAGTGGGGCTGGGCCTCCTACTCCCACCACCGGAGAGCAGTGATGCCAAAAACAAAACAAAACTGAGACTTAAGTCTCAGAATCCAGAGGGAAGTTCTACTCTGCCCTATAGGGTGCTCTGAGTCATGGGAATCAACTCAAGGACAGTTCATTTTTTGTGTACTATTACCCTATGCATAGTGATAACAAAGGCATAGCAATTGAATTTTTTTTCATTTAGGCCCTGTGCTGTATTCACATTGGGATCAGAATTTGTATATGAGATGACTGTCTCATATCTTTTTTTTGTTTTTGTTTGTTTGTTTCTTTCTTTCTTTTCAGCATCACTGTCCTCTGGTGGGAATGGGAGGCCCAGCCTTGCTGCTGCTGGATTTCAACCGCTAAGATGGCAGTCCCGCCCTCAACCAACTATGCCACTGGGGGTCAGCCCGACAGTCTCATATTTTACATGCTTGTTTGAATTGACTTCATGATTACCAGCCCAACCCATAAGCATAACACCACCAAGGCACCCAGGGGCAGAATATAGATGACCTCAAAGTAATGCACTGGGTGGGAATGACTGGGAAGACGAGGACGGGCAAGTCTGAAGGGAACCCGCAGTCTTGCAAGGCACATCCACTCCCTTTACAATGCTGCTACTACTCAGAAGCAGAACATTGTTAGAGACCGTGCCGGAAGATGAGCCCTTCAGAGGCGTTCCAACTATGCCACGAAAGAGTTGCCTTTTCAAAGCAGAGTCGGCCTTAGTGACAGGAATGGAGCAAAGGCTAGCGGGGAAAAGCTTTCTGGACTTTTTTTTTTTTTGGGGGGGGGCATCACTGCCCTCAGGTGGTGGGAGTGGGAGGCCCAGCCTTTGCTCCGTGGAGCTGGAATCGAACCTCCATCCCAGTGGGCCATAGTCCCGCGCACAACCACTCCGCCACCGGGGCTCAGCCCCGCTTTCTGGACTATTATTTGCTGATGGGGCATGCCTCGAAATGAGAAGAAACAGCTGCAAACATCAATTGATAATTAGAGTTTGGTGAGACGAACAACAGAAAAGTGGGTGAAGGACAACAGAGGGCAGTATGAGATATGAAAAGAATAACCTATGACTTATCAAGGGTTCATGAGGGAGGGGGAAGTGAGGAGCTGATATTAAGAGCTCAAGTAGAAAGAAAATGTTTTGAAAATGGTGATGGCGGGCTGAGCCCCAGTGGCGTAGTGATTGTGCGCGGGACTGCGGCCCACGGGGACGGAGGTTCAATTCCAGCAGTGGGGCTGGGCCTCCTCCTCCCACCACCGGAGAGCAGTGATGCCCCCCCCCCCCCAAAATAAATTCAAGCCTTGAGTTTCAATAGTGAAAGATTCTATGGACAAAATATTGAACGATGCAGGAAGCATCCAGAGAAGACCAGGTGTGGAGTCTGGCAAGAAAGCACGGCAGCAAAGGCTTTCGGTTTGGGGCTCCTGATCTGCACCTACTGAACTTTAGACCTGCGACTCCTCCTTACCTGGGCTCTGGCTCTAGCTCTGGCCGTGGGAGGCTGGGGTCACAGGGGCAACCCCCGGGGTTCTCCTGGCAGTGAAATTTGCACCATATGCTTCCCTAAGGGCCCTCGTGGCCCTTGGGGAACAACCACTCACCACGACAAGGTGGCAGCTTCCCTGGAGGCTCTTATTCAAGGCCCCTGCAGGGTCCCAGCAGTAATTAAGCAACTGGCCTGGGCTACACATACCCGCCAGGGTTCTCCAAGGACGTCTATACCATTTGGATCTCGGTGTAGTAGAGAAAAAAAGAATATCTAATGAGGTAGAAAGTTATCTTAAGCCTTCAATGATTGAAGAGCCTTGGGTTAACCTAGAACCAGTATCTGTTTCAGATGGAAGCCAACAATACAGGAATACTGAAACATTCATGGGCAAAAAAGGAAGGTGCTTTTGTTGTCATTTCTGACATTCAACTAGAAGCTGCCTGTGTCCAGAACATCTGGGACAAGAAAATGTTGCTACTTGCATCATGAGCCCTCTATGCCTAGACACCCCCAGGCCTGGCAGATCCCCAGGGTCTACTGGGACAAGAAGGTTTTTTGGGGGGGAGGGCGGCGCATGAATTCTAGGATGATGACTTAGCAGAGTCATGATAGCAAACATTATTTGTTGTTTTTTTTTTGGGGGGGGCATCACTGCTCTCCGGCGGTGGGAGTAGGAGGCCCAGCCCCACTGCTGGAATTGAACCTCCGTCCCAGTGGGCCGCAGTCCCGCACACAACCACTACGCCACCGGGGCTCAGCCGTAGCAAACATTATTTGTAATAGAAAAAGAAACATGGCAATTTATAATATTTACATTTTCTGTGTTGGTGCTACATTTTGGAAGATTTGTAGTTTCCGTATATTTAAAACTTGATTATATAATGAGCATTTTTTTAATGTTTCCTGAGCATCTCGAAATAAACATTTTTCTTTCAGAGAGAGAAAGAGAGAGAGAGAGAATGACTATGCAGTCACTGTATCAAAAAGAACTAGTTTACATTCCACCATTCCAGGCAAAAGCCAATGGTACTTAAGGAAGAAGTTCTGCCTGCCCTGAAAGCATTAGCCAAAAACAAGGGTCCAGGAGTTGAAGGAATTTTAATTGAAATGTTCCAACAAGCTGAAGCTCTGGAAGCCCTCACTTGTTTCTGCCAGGAAATTTGGAAGACAACTCTTTGGCCAGGGGAAGGGATCTATACTTGGAACGGATTCACCATTCCAAAGAAAGGTGACCCAATAGAATGTTCAAGTCGTAGAATAATATTATTGAGATAGCACATGCAAGTAAAATTTTGCTGAAGATTATTCAACAGTGGTTGCAGTGGTACTTTGACAGGGAGCTGACAGAGGTTCAGGCTGATTCAGAAGAGATGAAACAAGGCATATCGTTAGTAATTTCAAATGGATCTTGGCTGAAAACAGAATACCAGAAAGACGTTTACTTTGTTTTATTTCATTTTTTCTTTTCTAACTTCCCCACCTCCCCCCCAAAAAAAATTTTTATGGGAGCTCTTAGAGATAACATTCCATACTATAATTACTACTTTGTTTTATCTTGTACGCCAAGGCATTCAACTGTGTGGATCACAGCACACTGTGGACAGGCTGGAGAAGAACTGGAGTTGTAGATGCTACATTGTGCTCTTTTGGAACCTGTAGGTGGATCAAGAATCAGTTGTGTTAACAGAACACAGGCGTACTGCATGGCTGACAGTCAGGAAGGGTTGTCTCTTCTTACCGTGCTCAGTCTGTGTGCTGAGCGAACAGCCAGAGCAGCAAGGTCGGAGGAAGGACGTGGACCAGGACTGAGGAAGGCTGATGAACACCTGTGAAACGCGTGTGACGCAGCCTTGCCTGCTGAGCGAGGAGGACGCGAAACCCTAGATTTCAGTACAGATTACAACTCAGGGTAAAAAAGACCACAATCCCCACAACTGGGCCAATCGGTAACCTCAAGACAAATAGACGGAGAGAAGATTGAAGTTGTCAGATTTCAACTTGTTTGGATCCACAATCAAGGCTCCTGGAAGCAATCGTCAAGAGATCAAAAGACACATTTCGGGCTGAGCCCCGGTGGCGTAGTGGTGGTGCGCGGGACTGCGGCCCACTGGGACGGAGGTTCGATTCCAGCAGTGGGGCTGGGCCTCCTACTCCCACCACCGGAGAGCAGTGATGCCCCCCCCCCCCAAAAAAAAGACCTCTTTAGAGTATTGATAAGCAAGGATGTTACGTTAAGGATTACGGTGTGCCTGATCCAAGCTGTGGTGTTTTCTTTTTTTCCCTTTTTTCGGGGGCGTTCATCACTGCCTCTGGTGGTTGTGGGCACTACCCAGGGCCACTCCTGAGAGCCGCCGCTGGATTTGAACTGCCAAGCCCGCGGGCTGCATTCCCGCACTCAACCACTTATGCCACCAGGGCTCAGCCCACTGTGGTGTTTTCAATGGCCTCTTATGCATGTGAAAGTTGGGCATTGAATAAGGAACAAATCAATCTATTTGAAGTATGTTTTTTCCCCCAAAGAATATTGAAAGTGGCGGTGGTGTAGTGGTTGTGCGCGAGACTGCGGCCCATGGGGATGGAGGTTCAATTCCGGCTGCCAGGAGCAAAGGCTGGGCCTCCTACTCCCACCACCTGAGGGCAGTGATGCCTAAAAAAAAAAAAAAAAAAAAAAAGAAAGTACTATGGACTGCCAAAAGAACAAACATCTGTTCTGGAAGAAGTGCAATCAGAATGCTCCTTAAAGGCAAGGATGGTGAGACTTCATCTCCTGTACTTTAGACATGCGGTCGGGAGAGACCAGTCTCTGGAAAAGAACATCACGCTTTGTAGAGGGTCAGTGACCCAAAGGCAGGTCCTGGACAAGATGGATTGACCCAGTGACTGCCACCGTGGACTTAAGAACAACTGTGAAGAGATGCAGCACTGGGCATGCTTGTTTTAGGTGCCAGCTTAAAATGACTCAAGGCCCAGCAGAACCCATGACTAAGAGCAAGACTCTTCCTCTCCATTCTTGTCAAGCTCTTCAGTGCCCTCAAGGAGCTTCAGTTCAGCTGGTTGAACACCTCTTGCTGTGATGTACCAGGCCGCAATCTAGTAGAAGAGTTCACAGGCCTGGGAGCTCCTGGGAGCGAGGTCGCTTAGCCTTTTAGTGTCTCCAACTCCGGCCCACAGTGATGCCTTGCCAATCCAGGGTGGCATCTCTTTAAAGCTCTTTATTAACCACTCAAGTGTGTGAGAAGCTTTATGGGTGGAACCAGATTCTAAAACCTCAAACAATCACCGAGAGGGTTCTTAACTGGGGCTCAGTTTTGCAAATGACTAGCGATGGCCTTTTTAGCTAGCGTTTGGGGTGTGTGTGTGTGTGTGTGTGTGTGTGTGTAAATGTTAGCAGCAGGACCGAGAGGCAAGCCTGGGTGTCCAGCCTCCTTAGCCCGCCCGCCAGGGCTGTCCCTCGTAGCCTCTCCCTCTCGGGGTGGGGTGGGGTGGGGGGGGTGCGGTGTGAGTCCCAAACCAGGGCGGCAATGGGGATCCCGGTGCTCCAAGCTCGGGATCGCTGGCTCGGCTGCTCAAGCCACAGGTGGAGGCTCTCCTCTGTCCAGGGGGCTGCAGGGTTCCCGGCCGGAGGTGCGGGGAAGTCCCCGCGAAGCAGGGGTGACGGTGGGGTTGGGTGGGAGTCCTTCGGGGTCTAAGGGGCGGGAGGGACGCGCAGAGACTGGCGGGGTGGGGGGACCGAGTCCTGGTTGGGATGTGGGGTGAAGTCGGTCACCAAGCTCTGGTAAACCCTTAGGGCACTGGGCGGCCAGGGCAGCGGCCGCCAGCCACCAGCCACAGGGCCCGCCCCCACCTCGGCCCGAGAGCGCGGCCGGCCCCGCCCCCCGGAGCCCGTTACCCCGGCAGCCGGCGCCGCGCGCACTCCGCCCAGCCCTCGCGCCGGGCCCGCCGCCCGCCGTCCGTCCGTCCGTCCTCCCGTCCGCCCGCGGCAGCATGGCCGGCTCCGTGCAGCTGGCGCCCGGCTCCTTGGCGTTGGTGCTGGGCAGGCTGGAGCCGCCGGAGGGGGCGGCGGCGGCCGCGGACCCCGAGGAGCCCGGCGGGCGCGCGGTCTTCCGCGCCTTTTGCCGCGCCAACGCGCG
>PVJH01031091.1:0-24087 GCA_004026705.1 Nesogale talazaci
AAAAAAAAAAAAAATTAGTATGGATGAGTAAGATTCATGAGTTATATATATGATTCCTAAGTTAAATATTTTAGGGGAAATGTAAAATGTTTGCCTTACGTTGACTTTTAAGTAGTAGTTTCTTTTTGTTTGTTAAACAAAAAAAATCTAAAATATGTGTTCACAGGCATAGAGAGAATACCTCTCTCTCTGTCACCTTTATCTGTCATATCTCCAACCAAACTAATTTATTCACTTCGTACTTGTCAACTCTACTTATAAGCATCCTCATCCAAAAAGGTGCCCTCATTTCCTTCCTTTCTATCTAGTCAAATGCAACCTATTTCCTTGTCTTAGCTCCTTGAACCCATCTTAAAGTCAGCTAACTCCCCCACTCCTACAAACTTAAAGAAATGAGGGTGAGCCCCGGAGGCATATTGGTTGTTCACGGGACTGCGACCCACTGGGATGGAAGTTCAATTCCAGCAGTGGCTCCACAGGAGCAAAGTCTGGGCCTCCTATACCCACCACCAGAGGGCAGTGATGCCCAAAGATCAAACAAACAAAAACAAACTTAAAGGAATGAGAATTACATCGAGTATGTGGTTCTCATTTAATGTTAGTCATGAACTACCTAATGACACCTCCTGTGTTACTGTCTTGTTAGATCATTTTCCCCTTTTTGATTATCTGACTTTCTTATTATGTATATTGTTTACTTTTTGAAGGCAAAAGTCTCTCTTAAACTTTGTCATTGATAATGCTATCATACACAAATACCTATTGCTTGATCAATTCCAGGTGTCTTTGGAAGCCCAAATTTGACCCCAGCAACCTACAGTCAATCAGTGATACCGTCTGTGGAAAATGGGGTGACGTTTTCTATTAAACAGAGCTCTGAACCACCATCAGGGATTTATGGAAGAGCTGTCCAGCAAAGTATCCCATCATATCTTGATACTGAGAATGAAAAAAATGTAAGGTTATGTTTGAACTACGAGGATAAGTTTTTAAGTCTCTTTAAGTGTCATTTTATAGATCAAATTTATTGTCTTTCTATTATTTATTATTAAAACTTTTAAAAATGAAAACTCTGATCCTGAGTAATTTAAAGAGGAGCCCTGAGGGTGCAGTGGTTGAGCATTGGGCTGCGATCTACATGGTCGGCAGTTTGAAACCAGCAGCAACTCAGAAGGAGAAAAACTGAGCTTTCTACGTAATGAAGAGTTACTGTCTGTGCAGCCCACAGGGCTGCTCCGAGCCAGCATGGACCTGATAAGAGAGGAGTGAGTAGTCCTCATTTAAATGATGCTTCCTAGTTTGATGTTAACGTGTAGAGTGCCCAAGTGAAGCAAATGGTTGCGCTTCATCTGTTAGCAGAGAAGTTGGAAGTTTACATGCACCCAAAGGCGTCTTGGGAGGACTGGCACTCTACTTCGAATAGATCATAAATTTCAGAGCTGTATGACAATCGTTCTACTGTGCAACACATGGGGTGCAATTATTGAGAGCTGACTCAGCGGCAGCTAGCAAAAACAAATTATTTATATATATATATGTATGTATGTATATGCACATATTCAATGAGCCTTGGCAATGCAATGGTTAAACACTAAGCTGAACCCATCCAAGCAGTTCTGTGGGCAAAAGACCTGGTAATTGGGATACTATTAGATGACAGGCCAAAAAATTTTTTAAATCCTGTAGGCCTGACTGTTCTTGAGTCAATGTGAATTAGAATCAACTTCATGGCACACAACAGCATGTACATATTGTGTTCATCTAGGTAGACTAGAGAAACAAATTCATAAGCATGCATATGTATATAGGAGAGAGTTTTATATAAAGGGCAATTATACATTAAGAAAAATTCCCAACACAGTCCAGTCCAAGGCCTTAAGTCTGATATTAGTGCATATGTCCGATACCAATCTACGAAGTCCTCTTCAGAATCATGAAATACATGCAATGAAACCAAATGTAGGACGATCACAAGCCAGTGGATAGAAAGTCCTGGGATCCAGTGATGCTATAAGCATCTCAGTGCTTGCAGGATTCTCTCCCTGGCTTCTCCGGCTTCAGAGGTCCGCCTGCATCCACGTGGCTTGTCCAGCTCTGGGCACTAATGTCTTGTCAGCCACAATGTCTTGCAGAGAGCCATCCTTGCCAGTCGAGTGTACCCAAGGGAGTGAGCAGCGAGAGATGATGTCTCCTGCCTCCAAGAAGCAAGTACCAGATTTCCCAGAATTCTCAGGAGAAGACCATGCCCACTCATTGGTTTCATTGGCTATTTCCACAGATTCACAGGATAGAAGCCAACTCTACATTCTTTTTTTTTTTCAGCTTCTCTACATTTTTTTTTTTTTTTAAGGCATCACTGCCCTGGTGGTGGGAGTAGGAGGCCCAGCCTTTGCTCTTGTGAGCAGGAATTGAACCTCCATCCCAGTGGGCTGCAGTGCCGCGCACAACCACTACGCCACCGGGGCTCAGCCCTCTCTACATTATTGATACTCAAATTGATACCAAATTAGGTGACTGTCACACATATTCAGCAGTTTCCTAGGATACACTCAAGGAATAGCAAACTAGTATCCTCAGGATCAGAGTTCATTGAGTATGAGCAACATGTAGTTAGACTTTAGGCCTACTGGAATAATGACTAAGATTGCCTAGTTTATTTTGTTTAGACATGTAGGATATGTACAGACAGACAACTGTAATCAGAGTCGTTAATTCACATGACAACCCCCTGAATGTCTCGTTATCTCAACTCTTTCATGTAGACTAAAGTTTCAATTTCAAAATCTACTTACGACAAGATGAGACAAAAGAGAGAAGAAGAGAAAGAACTTTTCGATGTTAAAGACTGTGAAAAAAAAGAACAGTATCACTGGGACCGAGTAAAAAATGCAGGAACTGAGAAAATTATGTCTGAAAGTAAGTGGAATTTAATTCTTAGTATATTTTTGGACTTGGACTATATTGGATGATTGAACGTTTTAACTGTGGGTGATAAATGTCTAAATAAAGAATATATATATATTGTCCTAGAAAACTGAAATCGCAAATACCCGGTAGCTTATTTTACAATAGCTACTCTTTTTTTTCCATATAAAGAAAGTTATAGTTACTTGATTGTTTTTCTCCCTTCTAGGCTTAAATATATTTGGAGAGGAGGTAGGAATGTTAAGGAGTTCCCCTGTAGGAATCGTTACTCTCTACCCTTCACTGAGAGGAGGGGCCAGTTTTGAAAAGTCATCCATCATTTCAGTGTTTTCATATTTGATTGAATCGTTTGTTTAAATGTAAAAAGTAATATCTAAATATTTGTTAAACTAGGCATGGATGGTTAAGTGCATTGTGACAGAAAGAGCACTAAAGTAGCAGTTATAAAGTTCTATCTTCTTAAAAATCAGTTCTGCCTTTAACTTGCATTGGAAATGTTCATTTAACAACTCTGGTCTCAATCTTCTTCCCTTAAATGTCCAAATCATCTCAAAGGTCTAACTAATTTCTCTTCAGAGCCATCTGTAATTCCTGGGCATTTTCTGAGTTGTTGTAATGAGGTGCCATCAAATCAGTTTCAGCTCACTCAAAGCCTCGTTCAGGGGTGCTCACACTTTTGCAACAAGCGAGCGACTTATAAAATGATCAAGTCAAAATGATCCACCAATTGCAAAAATGCAAAGCATTTTTTTATTTATTACATTGAGAATTCTATGCATTGAGAATTCTTTATATGTACAATGTACATTTATATACCCTGCATAATCACGTGAGTCCATATTACACAACACAACACAATTAACTGTGTACATTTTTTGTCATGACCTGAATTGACTCTGATGGTCTGCACTGAATGGAATGAGCCAGGAATGCAGAGTCCAGACAGTGGCTGCTGACAGCCAGCCTCAAGCACACTTCCAAATGATCAGCGGTTATGGTGAAACAGTATTTGGACTTAATGATCTTTATGTGGGAAAAGGCTGACTCACATAAATAAGTAGAGCCAAATAATGTATTTAAGGGAGGAGCACATTTTCTCATGTTTGGGTACTTTCCCTGGGTGAGTAAGTTCCAGAACTGTTCATGCACTCTGGACTTCAGCTGAATGGCAGCTTGTAGTGTCAAAATCTCCCATTCTGTATGAAAGTGATATATTTTTGTCTTCTTACTTGATCTAGCTCCCCCACTCATTTTAATACCCTTTCTTCCATTTAAGAGGAAAAAAGCCAAGGTCTAAAAATTAGCAGTAATTTAGCTTGTCAGTTTTGCTGCACTTAGCACAGTTGTTTGCACATGCGTTGACACCTAAGATTGTATCTGATTGGCTGCGCTGTATATCAGTTAAGTGACAGGACTGATGATAGGCTTACGTGTATTTTTTTAATGCTATGCCATCCACCCACACTACATTTGTGATTGACTAGTAGCTCGCGATTGACATATTGAGCACCCCTGCCCTAATGTATAGCAGAACATAACACTGCCAGGTCCTGCCCCATCCTTACAATTGTTCTATGTTTGATTCCATTGTTGCAACCACTCTGTCCATTCATCTTGCCCATGGCCTTCCTCTTTTTCACTGACCTACTGCTTCACCAAGCATGATGTCCTTCTCCAGGAACTAGTCTCTCCTGACAACATGTCCAAAGTATGTGAGATAATAAAGTCTTTGCCTTTGAGAAGCATTCTGGTTACACTTTTTCTAAGACAAAGTTGTTTGTTATCCAATTTTATAATTAAGGTGGCTAAGAAACTGATGTGAATTAGATCATGATTTTATTTTTGTCATTGTATTTTTTCTTTTTTCTTTTTTTTTTTTTTCCGGGGGGCATCGCTGCTCTCTGGTGGTCGTGGGCGCTATCCAGTGCTGCTTTTGAGAGCCGCTGCTGGATTTGAACTGCCAAGCCCACGGGCCGCAGTCCCGCACTCAACCACTTATACCACAGGGGCTCAGAATTGTATTTTTTCTTTATCCAACCTGTGAATTGCATTCAACTCTGTGACACTGGGCTTGGTATTTCATTTGGTGCTACTTTTTAAACTTGCTGTCTTGGTATTGGTTCTTGTTAGACCAAGTTGTCCAGAGAAACAAATCCAGTGACACTAATCAATGTATAAGAAAGAACTTTATATCAACAAGTTATCTTATATCAAAAGAAGGCATCCCAGTTGTGTTAGTCTGGTAGACTAGAGAAAGAAATTCAGATAGATAGATAGATAGATAGGTAGGTAGGTAGATAAGATAGCTTAGATAGATATGATAGATGATAGATAGATAGCTTTAGATGTAATTTATATACAAGAGTCATTTGAGAATATTGAAAAAACATCCCAGGCTAGTCTAGATCAAGTTCATGAATCCAATACTAGAGCATATGTCTGATACTAATCTATAAAGTCCTCATCATACTCACAAAACACATGTAATGAATGACACCAAATGCAGGAAGATTACAGGACCGTGGATTGGAAGTCTTCTGGATCCAGTGGTATAAGCCACATAGCGCTGACAGGGGTCTCTGTGTGGGTTCTGTAGCTCCAGAGGTCTAGCGTAGTTCCCTGTGTCTTATTAGGCAAGTGTCTCCAAGGGAGAGAGAAAAGAGTCTCCCACCTGCAAGGAGGAAATACTAGGAGTTCTCAGAAACTCAAGAGAAGGCCATGCCCACACAGAGGTCTCATTGGTTATACCTCGATTGACCTCCCAGACTCCACCCCTTCACTCATAATCTCCCAAATTGACACCAGATCTTGTACCTACCACACCAACCCAGTCTACAAGTTTGTTTCAAGACAGGACTCTTTTCAAACTCATAGCTGCAGACTGGTGATGCAGAAAGGGAAAGTGGGAAGATCACAGGCCAGTGGATGCAGAGTTGGCCCAAGGTCAGTGAGAACATGGCAGCACTGTGGGAGCTCTCAGGGTTGGGCAACCCACTTGGGTCCATCCCTCAAGGCAGGCAGACTTCTAGCAGGCAGGAAGGTGGAGGGGCAGAGAAAGGAAAGTTCCCAGTCTCCTCATTTAGGAGAAAGCCAAATCCCAATGAGACATCATCAGGCTGTGTCCTAATTGACAAGTTGGACTCCACTCTTATGCTTTCATAAAAATTTAATGGACATATTCTAACTACCACAGTAACAGCTAGGGAAATCAGTTTGAAATGGAAATTTGTTAAACTATTTAAATATTGTTATTATTCCTGAATAATTTGTGTGAATTATGTTGTTTGGCGCACTCAAATTCTTTCCTGGAGATAAATATCAAACAAAATTGAACTAGTTGATGTCTGAAGTTCATCTTTTATAATGCTAGAAATAGAGTTCTTATTAGTTGCTGTCAAGTCAGTTCTGACTGAAGATAACCCAGCTTGTGCAGAGTACGACTTTCCATAGGGTTTTCCAAGCTGTAGCATTTCATTACCTCTTTCCTTCTTTCTTTCTGTCTTTCTTTCTTTCTTTTCTTTCCTTTCTTTCTTTCCTTCTTTCTTAGCTGTAACATTTCAGAAACATATTGCCAGGCTTCTCTTCTGAGGTGTCTCTAGGTTAGTTCAAATTGCCAACTTTGATCTAGTGGTTCAACTCTTGAGTAGACACCCAATGTCTGTCTGCTACCTTAATACTTAACATATAAAGTATACATACATTCATGTCCTTATCGTTTTATATATACATATATATACACACTTAAATATGTATATGCCTGTATTTAGACCTCTACAAATGTCCTTGGCCTCCTAGTTATTTCCTCTATTTCCTTTCACTTTCCTCTTGTTCCACTATCATGTTAAACCTTCATTCGGCTTTCAGTAATTTCTCTCAGCTTCATTGCACTTGATCACACCCCACCAAGCATTCTATACCTTCCTCGCCTTTGAGTTTAGATCAGTTGTTCCCTTGTCTCTGGTGTGTTGTCTCTCCTCATCCTTTCCCCACCTCCCCCTCTCCCATGTTCAGTCAGAACTGCCAGTTCCATTATTTTCTGCTCAGGATTGTTTATCCTGCCTATCTTATATAGATTAACAGTTGTCAGCCTGTGGTTGCGACCCCTTTAAGGGGTCAAACAACCCTTCCACAGAAGTTGCCCGAGTCATAACAGTAGCAAAATTACAGATATGGAGTAGCATCAAAAATAATTTTATGTGCTGAGCCCCAGTGGCGTAGTAGTTGAGTGCGGGACTGCAGCCTACTGGCTTGGCGGTTCAAATGCAGCAGCAGCTCTCCAGGAGCAAAACTGGGCCTCTTATTCCCACCAGAGGGCAGTGATGCCCCTCCCTCAAAAAAAAAAAAAAAAGAAAAGAATTTTGTGCTTGGGATAGCACCACGACATAAAGAAGTGTATTAAAGGGTTGATGCATTAGGAAGTTTGAGAACCACTGATATAGATAGACATGGAATTTTTTTAAAGCCTTTAAGTAGTTCCAGGTCTGTCTGTTGACCTTTATGAATGTTTTCAATCGAATCTGGTGAGGTGCCAAGCCCTGGCCCTGAAGTCTATTTTTGGGATTCCCTAGGGACTTCATAGCTTCGCTCCCCTTGCTGCTCTGTTGCATTCTTCGTATTACACCTTGGTGTCGGGGTCAGACCAGGCACAATTCCCACACTGTGACTCCAGTGTTGTCCCCTTAGGGCTAAAGGTCAGTAAGGGAACTTTATTTCTCATGGTGGTACCAGCCCCATGGTTCTTTCTGTGCACTGGCTGCTCCTCGCACGAATATGGTCCTCAGGGCTTGGTGGGCAAGATGCAGTCTACTCTCTCACTCTCTATCTCTCTCTCAATTCTTCTTAGTTTGCCCCTTTGTGCTCTGACCAGGACCACCCCTTTCCCTGACATATATCTTAAGTGCTTTCCTCTGTAGTGCTTTCTTCTGGAGAGGGGGCCCGTGTAGCCAGGTTTGGGGCTGGCCCTCCAGACCTCCATTGGTTTGATGGTGCACCACGTTGAGGTCTGATTCCTCTCTCTATTTCCTGTGGAGACATAAATAATACCTTCTGCATGGGTTAATTCATGTTTTAAGAAATAGATTTGTATTGCTTTTAGCTTTTAAAATAAAGTCAGAGGGCTGAGCCTCGGTGGCATAGTGGTTGAGTGCGGGACTGTAGCCCACTGGCTTGGCAGTTCAAATCCAGCAGCAGCTCTCCAGGAGCAAGGCTGGGTCTCCCACTCCCACCAGAGGACAGTGATGCCCCCCCCCCAAAAAAAATAAAGTCAGGGAGGAATGAGGAACAGATCACAATTATGAACACATAACCAGCACCACCCACTGGGGGGACTAGCGTCAGAAACCATGGGAAAAGGGAGACAGCAGTTGTTGTAAAAAAGTAATAATAAGGCTGAGCCCCGGTGGCGTAGTGGTTGTGTGTGGGACTGCGGCCCACTGGGATGGAGGTTCGATTCCAGCTCCACGGAGCAAAGGCTGGGCCTCCTACTCCCACCACCTGAGGGCAGCGATGTCCCCCCCCCCCGAAAAAAAAATAATAGTTTATCATTTATCAAGGGGTCATGAAGGTGGGGCATGGGGAGGGAGAGAAGAAAGAGAAGCTGATACCAAGGGCTCAAATAAGAAAATAAATGTTTAGAAAATAATGATGGAAATATATGTACAAATATACTTGATACAATTGTTGTATGGATTGTTATAAGAGCTGTGGAGCCCCCAATAAAAAGATCTTTAAATAAATAAATTCAGACTTTTTTTCTGTGATTCATGACTGAAACATCACTCAACTATACAAAATGTGGTTTATTATGAAATTTGCATATAGAAAGTAAGGTTTTAAATAGCTTTGGTTTCTGGGTATTCATTTTATTAGACTGTAAAGTGTGGTGAGGCTGGTGCAGGACTGGGTAATGTTTGGTTCCATTGAACATAGGGTGGATATGAGTTGGAATGGACTTGACGATATCTGAACACCACCATCAAAGCAATAGTACCAGTTTATATAAGAGATATTCGTAACACCTGTAGTCACAATACCATACGCTTTTTGTGTCAAGGTTCTCAGATGGTTTTTACAAACTTTTTTATTATGAATTAGGTAAAAGTTCTCAGATCATATTCAATAGTTCATACGCAATCTGATTCAACCCACCCATTCCACTCCCCTCAGTGTATTATCATTTGTCCCACTTCTTATGTTTCTTGCTTTCATTTCTCACTTCCTAATGCTCTGAACTTTGTCCTTCATTTTATGTAATCTTTTGATCTTAAATCATAATGAGTTTCCTGAAGGGTAAGGATCATGGTCTTGGAGGTCCCACCATCTCCATCCAACCAGTAAACCTGGTCTTTTTTATGATTTGAGTTCTGTTCCATATTTTTCTCCTCTGCTGCTCTGCCAAGACCTCCTGATATGCTTCTTTTCAGGGCTGTCGTTCACAACACTGTGCCCCAGACAGGTCTTCTGGTCTTGGGGTCATGGAGACTGTTGTGTGCTTGATCCATTAGTCTGCTGAACTCATTATTTTCATTTGTCTTTGGATCGTAATCACTCTTCTGGCCTGTGAATGGAGATAAATCAATATTTGATGGTCCTGAGACTAATAGGTGACTGCTCACAAACCACTTAGACCCCAGTCACTACTCTAAATTTGGATTAAAAATATTGTCTTTTGAACTCTGTTATTTCAGTGAACCTTGGGGTCCCCAGAGACTATGGTCCTGAGATCCCAGTCCCAAGTGACTCATTCCTTTAAGATATTTTATGGTTTTTTTTTTTTTGGGCGGGGGGGGGCATCACTGCTCTGCAGTGGTGGGAGTAGGAGGCCCAGCCCCACTGCTGGAATTGAACCTCCGTCCCAGTGGGCCGCAGTCCCGCGCACAACCACTACGCCACCGGGGCTCAGCCCAAGATATTTTGATTATATTTAAGAAGTTTTTTTTAGCATTGTCCCTTGTATACGCCACTACATACATGTACATATTTCCATTAAAAGTAAATACATATATACAAATAACCTCTGTGGGTATATCCCTGCCTTTCCTCGCCCTCTGAATTTTTTTTTAGTTTTTTAGCGGGTTTTTTTTGGGGTTTTGTTTTTTTTTTCATTTTTTAGGCATGACTGCCATCTGGTGGTGGGAGTAGGAGACCCAGCTTTTGCTCCTGTGAGATGGAATTGAACTTCCATCCCAGTGGGCCGCAGTCCCACGCACAACCACTACACCACCGGGCCTCAGCCCTCTGATTTTTTAAAATCACTTTATTGGGGCTCCTTCAGCTCTTATCACAATCCATACATATATCGATTGTATGTCAAGCACATTTTACATTTGTTTCCCTCATCATTCTCAAAACATTTGGTTTCTCCTAAAGCTGATAGCATCAGCTCCTCATTTTCCCCTTCCTCCCTGCACCCCTTCCTCATGAACCCTTGTTAATTTATAAATTATTATTATTTTGTCATATTGTACACTGTCCAGTGACTCCCTTCACCCACTTCCCTGTTGTCCGTACCCCAGGAGGTTCTTTGTAGATCCTTGTCATCAGTTTCCCCTTCCTCTGATGTTTTTTTTTAAATGTTCGGTTTAGGTGAAGTATCTCCTGGAGCCATTCCACAGTATAAAGAAAGGGTGCCATCTGTCACTCATAGTCCAGAAATAATGGATTCATCAGAACTGCGGCCATTTTCCAAACCAGAAGTAGCACTGTCAGAAGCTCTGAGGCTTTTAAGTGATGAAGATTGGTAAGTTCATCATCTCTATCATTGTGTATCAGAAAGCACCCAAAGTTTTTTTTAATTAAATCCATTGAAACATTTTCCATTTAAAATAGAAGTGATGGTTTTAGTTCTTAGACAGTAAGAAAATAACTTTCCAACTCATTATATAGTAGAACTATATAATATATATAACTACATAATATATGCAATTCAAATAATACTGTGAGCATTTATTTTATCACTCATATACCATAAAGATATAGTTTAGGTTTTAATGAATTAAGCATACTTTTTTATTACAGAACTATAAATCTCATCATTTCCCTAATTGCTCCACTGGAATATACCCCATTGCAATCCTTACAAATATTTACCTGCTCCTGTCACACCTGCCGTAGCAACCTGGCTGACTAATAAATCAGAGGTCACAACAGGACATTGACAACATTGGGTGCCCTTGTACTCACTACCTCTTCTATCTTGTCAATACCTTGTCAATACCTCGCCCACCCTTATCCCTCATCAGTTTTTGCTTCTCTTGTAGATTCAACAACAAAAAAAAAATATATATATATATATAATAACATCTTGTTTCTATAAAATCTCTCCAGAATTGCAAGTTTGTTTCATATGCATGCATTTCTTTCCCCTTTTTTAGTAAAACTCATCAAAAAGGCTGACTTATTGCCTGTTTTTATTTCACATTGTCTTCTCAATCATAGTTAATCTACTATTCCTTCAATAGCTACTTAGCTGTTCTCCAAAACTGCAAAATAACCTTTTTGTCAAATTTACACTTGTCATATATTAGTCTTCACCTATTGCATGCTTAATATGATTGACACAACTTTCTTTGTGATTATTTTTTTTCTTCATTTTTATTCATCATAGTCTTCTATACTCTTTCTGCTTCAGTTACTTTTATGGTTCCTTATTCTGTTTGACCTCAAAATTTTAGAATGTTCTTGTTTTCAGTCCGCGGGTATTTGTTTTCTACCTACATTCATCCTATAAATTAGATGTCCGTCTTTCTCCGCAAAAGCAAGATAGCACATACTAGTGAACCAGAATTCTCCATCACAATGACTCACTTCTGAAATTGTAGTAATGCAGCAACAGCATTTGGTAACATGAAACTAAATACAGATAGCTCAGCCCTAGTAATGTTTTCATTATAAAACATTAGGTCATGTTTGGCTTATAAACTAGTTTTCCAATCCCTTCCTTAAATTAAGGAACCTTGATGACCTCCTGGTTGGCAGTTTAAACCCACCAGTCACTTTGCAAAAGAAAAATGAGACTGACTGTCTGCTTATAATAATTTGCACTCTCAGGAATCCTATCATCGCTCAGAGTCAATATCAACTCGTTAGCACTAGGGATATTTTCTAGTTTTCCTTAAATTATCTCACCCAGCCTGTAGCTTTTAAGTTCCACCTATATTGTAATTCCTGATATATTTTTTTTTGTGCATTCTTGATACCAAGTTCCTTGAGACTTGTAACCTAACTGCAAATTGATACCTTTACTCGGATGCCAGTAACCCACTGCCATCACATTGAATCTGATCTGTAGGCTTTCCAAGGCTGCAGCCATGAAGGAAGCAGATGACATCTTTCGTCTGGAGAGTAGGTGGTGGGTTGAGTGACTGACTAAGAACTTTAACCATGGGACTACCAGGTTCCTATACATTCCAGTAAACCAGACTCATGGCCATGAAGTAATTTCTGACTCAGCAATCCTATAAGACATAAGAAAACACAATAAAAATGCCTCTGAGGGTTTCTGAAACTATAAATCTTTATGAGTTAAAAAATCACATCCTTCTTCCACAAAGCAGCTGCTGGTTCCAGTTTTTGACCTTGCAGTTAGCAATTCAACACAACCCACTAACAGGCATCTTCAATGTCTCATGTCCAGAGTACACTTGCACTTACATTCCCTGCTTGGAAGAATTAACAGCAAGCAAATTGACTCTCCAACTTGAAAAATTAAAATATTGTACAAAATATATATGGACTCAACAGTGTTTGTGTTCTTATTGTTATTCACCAGGCAATGAAAGGCAGTGATCCCTAAAAGATGAGAAAGAAATGAGGTGAACCTTAAAATTACCTGATTCCTTCCTGGAGAGGCTTTGTGGTCATAGCTCAAGAGGAGGAACCCGGGCATATGCCAGTGGAACTGGAAGTCTGAGAAAGTCCTAGTGACTAGAACTTACTAAGCAGGTTGCCAGAGGTTAGAGCGACACAGACACTACAGAGATTGCAGATAATTCGTTTTGAATTTTCAGCTGAATAATGGTCAGAGTATACATATAAAAGCCAAATAAAGGACCATCCAGAATTATCAGAACAAACCCTGAACCAAATATAAAATCAAGAATACTTTGTTTCCAACAGCAAAGTGGAAAAGTTCACAATTCACAAAGCATTAAGCAGAATACTTGGAAAGATTTTATTTCACAGCACAGCAAAATGATCCCTAAAGTAAAACTGCTTCCGTCCAACCTAACAAACTTTATAAGAATTCAGAGGTTTGGGCTGAGCCCCGGTGGCGTCATGGTTGTGTGCGGGGCTGCGGCCCACTGGGATGGAGGTTCGATTCCAGCTCCACGGAGCAAAGGCTGGGCGTCCCACTCCCACCACCTGAGGGCAGTGATGCCCCCCCCCAAAAAAAAAAGAAAAAAAAGAATTTAGAGGATAAAAAAAAAACCAAGAATTTGGAGGACCATACTGCTTCAAAGTAACTATTTCAGAACATGGCTCAATAGTATTTACAGGAATTCCAAAACATTCAAGATAAAATCCACCATGTTTGTCATTTAGGAAAACATCAGGTATGTCAAGAAATAGGAAAAGATGGGCCATAGTAATAAGGATAATACTGTACATTCTCGTGTATAAGCAGAGTTTTTCAGCATATTTTTAATGCAGCTTTTGTGGTAAAATTTGGTGCCTTGACTGATACCTGAGTTGGCTTATACTCAAGTGTATGTGGAAATCCATGATCTCAAATGAGGCAGGTAGTAGAATTAGAATAGATGATAAAGGCTAATGGGTGTATGAAAACTGTAATTATTCCTTTCTGGCTATTAAAAAAGCCAGAAGGAAGATAGAGAAAGTCAAGTAGAGATAGAATTTTTAGTTTCAAAAATAGTAATCTGTGGGGTGGGAGGTGGAGGAGGCCGAGAGAACAGCAGCAGCTCCCGCTTGATGTCTTGTCCCCCTTCTCCTGCCCCATTCAAAAATAATAATCTGATTTTTTACAGATGGAAACACATGAGGTCAAATGTACATTGGGTAGGATTAATGGTAGATTAGAAATTACTGGAAGTATGTTAAAAGTGAAAAATATAGCTATAGAAATGATTAGAATAAGACAGAAAACAAGGTAAAGCCTGAGAAAAAAATGAAGAGAGCATTTTGTGTGAGTTGTGTGTATAACTTGAAGCAGATGTTATTGTACCCACCATGTTTTAAAAAATGACAGGAATTTTTTTTTAAATCTAAATAATGGTAGAAATATTTCTAAATTTAATGAAAACTATTAACCCAGACATCCAAGAGGTCAACAAACACCAGACACAACATTATGTAAGTGTATGTGTATATGGTGAGAGAGTCTGTTCAGCTATAGCATAATAAAATTGCCCAATCTCATGTTAATCCCATTCAGTAAATTTTTTTGTGTGTGGGAAGTGGGCATCACTGCCCTCTGGTGGTCGTGGGAGCTGCCCAGCGCTACTCCTGAGAGCCGCTGCTGGATTTGAACTGCCAAGACCGCGGGCCACAGTCCCACACTCAACCACTTACGCCACCAGGGCTCAGCCCTCAGTAAACTTTTTATTTCAGGTGTTTTTCATCTCTTGAAATTCTATTTAGGTCCTTATTTTATTTTATTTTTTTTTATTTTACCCTGACCCTGACTCTAACCTTAACCCTATTTGGACCTTTTTGTTTTGTTTTGTTTTTGTTTTTGTTTTTGTTTTGGGGGGGTGTATCACGGCTCTCCGGTGGTGGGAGTAGGAGGCCCAGCCCCGCTGCTGGAATTGAACCTCTGTCCCAGTGGGCCGCAATCCCACACACAACCACTGTGCCACCGGGGCTCAGCCCTGGACCTTTTTTTATCTTACATTTCTCTCCTTGTTTTCTTCATAGTTTCATTTAAATCCATTGTCATATCTGTAATAACAATTTTAATTGGTTTGTTAATTCCATTATTTCCAGATCTACTTCTTTCAAGTGATATTTCTTTTTATTTTTAGAAATTTATTTCCTGCTTTTTTATATATCAAGCAATTTTTTCATTCACCGCTGCACATGGTCAATGTTAATGTTATATTTCTAGTGTCTTTTTTAAAAAATAATTTTATTGGGGACTCATACAGCTCTTATCACAATTCATGCCATTGTGTCAAGCGCACTTGTACATATGTTGCCATCATCATTTTCAAAACATTTTCTTTGTATATGAGTCCTTGGTTATCAGCTCCTTATTTTTTCCCTCCCTCCTGCACCCTCCTTCCCTCTCAGACCCTTGATAATTTATATTTTTTTATGTCTTAAACTTTCATGTCTCCACAGAACAAAGGCTGGGCCTCCTACTCCCACCACCTGAAGGCAGTGATGCCCCCCCCCCCCCAAAAAAAAAAAAAAAGCTTTCATGTCTCCCTTCACCCACTGTTAGTGTTTTTTTTTAAGTGTATTTTGTTGGTCAGGCAATTAAAGTTTTTATAGATTAGTTTGATTATTTTGTTAGAACAAGTGTTATGTCTACTTTTATGTCTATTTTTGGGTCAATTTAGCATGTTCCCTCTACTTTCTCTATAAATAAACATAAATGTTTGTCTATGTAAGCTGGTAGTTTTGTTTTCAGTTTTAGGATTGGGTTTAGGGTTTGTTGTTTTTTCATAGCTACCTGGTAATTGTTCTTTATCTGACCTTATAAAATTTCATCTGAGGCATATATAGCCAAAACTGTAAAGAATATCTACACAAATAGCATGGCAGAAAGCCATATTTGATCTCATTTAGCTTCTCTGTTGCCACAGACAGAAGTCAGACATACTTCCACTTTTATTTCTCTTTACCTATTCTGACATACCTATTCTTTCCATAGCATTCTACTTGTCTGCTGGGTTCAATAATTTGTTGCAAAGCCACACAAATCTCACAGACAAAATTCAAAATTACAGGGATTTGTTAGAGAATGTTATAGGTTACCACAAGTCAGGATCAGTAAATCGTTCAGTAATGTACAATCATTGGATGGCAGTGCTACGTCTTCTCAGCCAGCAGCCAAGAATCTGGAGACCGGGTCTCTCTGGTGCTTACCCTCTCAGTCCCTGGTTTCCTTGGCCTCAGCCTTCACAGTCCAGGCAGCCAGCCCACTGCTCTGCTTCATAGCCTCGGCACTCTTTCTCTGTTCTCTTTCATGGCTTCCTTGCCATGACCTCTGGTTTCAGCCTGGTTGCTTTACTCTGTCCCATGGTCTCCATGCATGGTCTCTGGTGCCTCTGTTTCATCCTCCTTTACTTCACACGGACATCTTGAACTTGTTCTTCTTTTGATTGGACCTGGGGTTTTCCTCTGCTTCTGAGATATTTTTTATGCATAGAATAATGACTCTGGGATGTGACTTTTGTCTTTCAGCAGACCATAACCCCAAAGGGAAAAAAGGGTGTGTCTTGAATCCCTAACTCTACTCAGTTAGAAACTTCGTCCTATCTTAATCCACCACTTTTCAGGCAAATTGTCATACAGTAGTGTCTTGTGTGTTGCTGTGATCCTGAAAGCTATGTCACTGGTATTTCAAATGCTAGCTGGGTCACCCAAAATGAACATCAAGTTTCCAAACTAAGAGTAGACTGTGAAGAAGCAATCAGCTGTTCACTTCAGAGGAAGTAACTGCATAGTAGCTGCTATTATGAACTGCATAGAAACACTGTCAGATACAATGACGGCCTAATGAATGGAAGCGGAACTTTGTCAGAGGTAGTGCTGAAGGATGGACCCCTCAGAAGACTCTCGAAAAGGGACTGAGGAGCAGTTACCTTCTCAAAGTAGAGCCAGACCAAAATCGAGGAAAGCCTGCAGGAGTGGCGTCTTAGGGATCTTCACTTGCTGATGGGGAAAAGCTGTTGCAAAAATCTATGAAGAGGCTGAGCCCCAGTGGTGTAGTGGTTGTGCGCGGGACTGCGGCCCACTGGGTTGGAGGTTCAAATCCAGTAGCAAGGCTGGGCCTCCTACTCCCACCCCCAGAGGGCAGTGATGCCAAAAAAAAATCTATGAAGAAAAGAATGAGGAGGTGATGCCAAGCCTTAAATAGAAAGCAAATGTCATGAGAATGACAAAGAATCAGTACTTGGGATATACAAAATATGGATCTAAGAAATTGGAAATTGTCAGAAATGAAGTGAAATGGATGCATAAAGACCCATTTCTTTGGTATGGGCCATTTTGAATCTGAAAATCATATGGTTTGCTATGCTGGAAATGAAAGAAGAGGAATGGCATTGTATCCAATGTCAAAAAAAGGACATTTATAGATCTATATTGAATTACAGTCCTGTCTGTAATAGAATTTTATCTATCTGCCATCAAGGAGATCCAGTGAACTATTATTTAAACCACAAAACTTAATTGTGAAGGAATTGAAGAATTCTACCAATGTCTTCAGTAAGAAATTGATGAAACATGCAATCAAGATGCATTGCTAATTATTGGCAATTAGAATGCAAAAGTTGGTGACCAAGAGGAAGGAACAGTAGTTGGAAAACATTGCAAGAACAGCAGTTTCTTCCTCACAATACCTTTGTCAACAACATAAACAGCGAATATACACTTAGACTTCTCCAGATGGAATACGCAAAATAAAATTGACTACATCTTTGGGAAGAGAACATCGAGAAGCTCAATATTGGCAGCTAAAACCAGGCCAGTGGCTGCTTGTGGAACAGACCATCAATTGCTCACATATAATTTTAGGTGGAAGCTTAAGAAAATTAAATCAAGGTCACTGGGCAAAAATAGGACCATAAATCTATCCCTCCTGAATTTTGAGAATGCCTCATGAACAGATTTGCTGCATTGAACATAATAGTAGAAAATCTGATGAACTGTGGGTGGACAGCAGAACATCACTCATGAAGAAAGCAAAAGATCATTAAAAAGACAGGAAAGAAAGAAAAAATCAAAGTGTATGTCAGAAGAGACTCTGAAATGTGTTCTTAATCATAGACTAGCTAAGATTATACACGAAGTAAATGTTAAAATCAAAGAGCTAAAGGTGCAGCCTCAAGCCTCAAGGTGCAGGACTCAAAGATTCTATGAGCAAAATATTGATGCAAATAGCATCCAAAGAAGGTGGAAAGAATACACAGAGTAACTATACCAAAAACTCCCCCAAATTGACAGTCCGCCATTTCAAGTGGTAGCATGGGAGCAACAACCAACGGTACTGAAGGAAGAAGCTCAAGCTGCCTTTGAATGCATTAGGCTCCAGGAAATGATGGAATACAAGCTTAAAAGTTTCAACAATCTGATATAGCACTGGCAACACTCATTTATCTATGCAATATAGAAGGTAGCTACGTAACCAACTGACTGGAAGAGATCCCTACTTGTTCCTATACCAAAGAAAGATGAACCAACAGATTTATGTGTGAATTAAAGAACAATATCATTGAGATCACTTGCAAGTAACATTTTGTTGAAAATCATTCCATAACAGTTGCAGCAGTACATTGGCAGGGAGCTGTCAGAGGTCCCTGCTGGTTTCCAAAGAAGAGGTGGAAGAAGGGATATCTGATGCTAATTGGAACTTAGCTGAAAGCACACAATACCAGAAATATAATTTACTTGTGTTTTACAGACTGTGCTAAGGCATTCCACTCCATGGATCAAAACAAACTATGGATACCCCTGAGAAGAATGGGAATTGCAGAATGCTTCATTGTGTTCATGAGGAACATGTACTTGGATCAAGAGGCATTTGTATGTGATTTCAAATCGGGAAAGGTGTGTGTCGGGGTTGTTTCCTTTCACCATACTTATTCAATCTGTATACTAAGCAAATTATCAGAGAAACTGGATTATATATAAAAGAATTAGGCATCGAGACTAGAGGAAGGCTTATTCGCAACCTGCGATATACAGATGACTCAAGCTTGCTTGCTGAAATGAGGAAGACTTGAAGCACTTGCTAATGAAAATCAAAGATTATAGCCTTCAGTATGGATTACCATTCCATGTAAGGAAAACAAAATTCCTTAAAACTGGGCCAATAAGTAGCATCGTGATAAAAAGGAGGAAAGATTGAAATTGTCAAACGTTTTGTCTTTCTTGGATCCACAATTTGTGCTCATGGAAGCCACAGTGAAAAGATGGAAAGATGTGTTTATTGGGTAAGTGTACTGCACAAGACCGCTTTCGATCACCAAAAAGCAAGTGTGTTACTTTAAGGACTTAGGTACACCTCACCCAAGCCCTGGTATTCTCCATTGTCTCATATGCATATAAAAATTGGACTTTGAATAAGGAAGACTGAAAAGAATTGGTGCCTTTGAATTGATGTGCTTTAGAAGAATATTGAAAGTACCCTGGACTGCCAAAAGGACAAGCAAATCTTATCTTGGGAGGCAGAAAGCCAGAGTGCTCCTTAGAGGCAAGCATGACAAGACTTTATCTCACTGTTTCATGCGTGGTGAAGTAGAGGGGCAGTCACAAGGAAGAAGGACCTTCAAGGAGGTGGATGGACATAGTGGCTGCAACAATGGGCGCAAACATTGGAACAATTGTGAAGATGGAACAGGGCCCAGCAGTATTTTGTTCTGTTGTGGTAGGGTTGTTGTAGGTCAGAACCTACTAGATGATACCTAGCAACAGTTTTGCTCATTAGCATAGCAGACATCTCCCTCCAAATGGAATTACAGCCACAGGCATAGAGTCAAGAATTCCAATACATCACATAAGGAATTACAGCCATAAGGGTCATATTGATTGACTACATCTCAGTACCATATGAAGTTTTGTTCTTCATAGCTTTCTTCTTTCTACTACTCTGCCTAATATATTTTAGTTCCTAGATCTTCGAAAAGAAGGCTGTCATCTTTACCTTAGTGAGACCATTATGTTCTGCTTGGAGTCACCCTTCATGTATGGTGATCTAAACAATTCCTTCTGGCAGTAGGCTGACAATATTACTTATATTATTCTCCTTTCCTCTGGGATCTCTATCTTGTGCTACCCGTTTGTCATTATATGAAAACAATGTTTTCTTTTATTTGGATACCGACCATTGTTTAATATGTGAGGTTAAATCTTGTATCATATTTACTCTGTCATGGCTGCTTCAGTAACATCTTAGAGCTGATTCTTTAAAACATTTTCAAGGGCTGAGCCCCGGGGGCGTCGTGGTTGTGCGCAGGACTGCGGCCCACTGGGCCGGAGGTTCAATTCCAGCAGTGGGGCTGGGCCTCCTACTCCCACCGCCGGAGAGCAGTGATGCTCCCCCCAAAAAAAGTTTTTTTTCAAGAAGAAAAATATAAACATTAGGATAAGTAAGAAAAAAGAAAAAAGTGTAAATGTAAAATAAATACGAGGCTATAGTCACAAAACTTAGAGAAATGATAAGAAAACTGAGACTCTATTTTGCCCATTCATTCCAAACACATTTGCTTAGCAATATAAAATACATTACTTGTCTCACACTTACTCATTTTATGTCATTAAACCCAGGCTGACTCTGCTGACTAACAGGGAAACTGTAGGACAGTATAGAACTGCCCCATGAATTTCTGAAACTCTAGCACTTGATTCTTTTGTTTGTTTGTTTGTAACACTTTGTGGGAATAGAAAGTTCCAGGTTTGTCCTGAGGAGAGAGATTGGTGGTTTCAAACTCCTAACCTTGCAATTTGCAGTCCGACTTGAAGCACTATACCACAAGGATAACTAGACACTTCCATAAAAACATGTAGTTTACTAAAAGTGCCCCGAATGGAGATTTCCACAAAAGAATTTTTTAATTATTATTCTACTGGGGGCTTGTACAACTCTTATCACAATCCACCTATACATCCATTGTGTCAAGCACATTTGTACTTCTGTTGTCATGATCATCCTCAAAACATTTTCTTTCTACTGGAACCCTTGGTATCAGCTCATTTTTTTTTAACTTCCCTTCCCACCCTCCCTCACAAACTCTTGATAATTTATAAATTTTTATTTTTTCATGTCTTAAACTGTCTGATGTCTCCCTCACCCACTTTTCTGTTGTAAGTCCCCAAGGAAGGGGGTTATATGTAATCATTGTGATTGGTTCCCTCTTTCACCCGTACCTTCCTCTTAGCCTCCTGGTATCACTACTCCTGAGAGATTTATCTGTTCTGAATTCCCTGTGTTTCCAGTTCTTTTCTGTATCTGTGTACATTCTCTGGTCCCAGATTTGTAAGGAAGAATTGGAATGATGGCGGGGGTAGGGGAGCAGCATTAAAGAACTAGAGGAAAGTTGTATGTGTCATTGATGCTCTTCAGTACCTTGACTCACTCGTGTCCTCCCTGCCACCCTTCAGATGGGCTTTGGGTGACCATTCCACACTCCTCCTTATTCGCATTGATAAGATTTTTAGTTCTTTGATGCCTGCTACCTGATCTAATTGACACCTTGTGATCAAACTGGCTGCTGTGTTTCTTCTATGTGGGCCTTGTTACTTCTTAGTTGGATGCCCGATTGTTTCTCTCTGAGTCTTTAAGAACCAGATGCTATGTCTTTCTTCACCATCAGCTTTCTTCACATTTGTTTATGCACCCATTTTGTCTTCAGTGATCATGTCAGGAAGTGAGCATCATGGAGTGCTAGTATTCTTGCACTGAGGAAGTACTTGAGTGGAGGTCCAATGTCTATCTGCCACCTTAGTACTAAACCTATAAATATATGAACACAGATCTATTTCCCCATTGTCATATACAAATAAATTTACATAATGTACATGTCAATATTTAGACCTTTATAAATGCCCTTTGCCTCCTACTTCTTTCCTCTATCTCCTTTTACTTTCCTCTTGTCCCACTATGTTCAGCCTTCATTTGAGTTTCAATAATTTCTTTCAGTTATTTTGCCTTTAATCAAGCCCTACCAGGCCTCCTACACCCTCCTACATGATCCTCGATTTTGGATCATTTGTTGTTCCCTTGTCTTTGGATTTTTCAACACCCAAATACCCACTTCCTCCGCCCCCCACCCCCACCCCACCCCATTGCCTCTCCCTCTCCCATGTTCTCCTTGTCCCATCATTGTCACGTTGTTTTCTTCTCCAAATTTTGTATCCTGCCTATCTTATCTAGATAGACCCACAAAGATAATAATATGCACACAAAACAAGACAGAACAAAACAAAGCAACAAAAGAACAAAAAAACAAAAAAGAAATTCTGTAAATAATTCAGTCTGTTACCTGACCCTTCGGAGTGTTTTCTAGTCAAGTCTGATGGGGTGCCAGGCCCTGACTCCAAAGTCTGTTTCTGGTACTTCCTGGGGACTTCGTTCCTCTGTTCCCCTTGCTATTCTGTTGCATACCCTTAGTGCTTTGCCTCTATGTGGTGGGGTCAGATCAGGCACCATTCCCACACTGTTTCCAGAGTTGTTCCCCCTCGAGCTATGGGTCAGGGAGGGACATCATGTCTCGTAGTGGGGCCATCCCTTTGGTCCTGCCTTGGCTTTGATTGATCTGACCAGAAATATCACCCTCAGGGCATGGTGGGCCAGGATGTGTTCCACTCTCTCTTCACCCTTCACTTGCTCCTGTGTGCGCTGCTCAGACATGTCCCTCTACCCGAGCTGTAGCTTCAGTGCTGTTCTCTGAAGTGATTCCTCTGTGAGAAGCAGGGGCTATCTATGAAGTTGGGATTGGGGCCAGCCTCTAAAGGAATTTTTTTTTTTAACTGAAAAGAACAATTCACTTTCCATAGCACTTATAAGCCCAACACTTTCACAAGGATTTTACCAAACCTTTAAGAACAATTCAATATCTAATTTGCCTGTACTATAGCATAGAAAAAGAAAATGTTTAAATTTTTATTATGATTTGTATAAAATCTGATAAAAAGTGAACATTAGAAAAACTACAGGCCAGTCTTATTTCTTCAAGTATCAGCATAAAAATTTTAAATAGAATACTCACTTTCTTTGAGTTCATAACTAGCTCATGGTGACCTTATAGGACAAGATAGAGCGGCCTCCTTGGGTTTCTGAAACTGTTACCCTTTACAAAATACAAAGTCCCACCTTTCGTGTGCACAGCAACTGGTGGTTTCAAACTGCTGACCTTGTGTTTAGCAGAACAAAGGTAACCACTGTGTCACCAGGGCCCCTCCAAATAAAATACTAGTAAACAGAATTAATGAGAACATAAAAAAGACATTCTGACCAAATGAGGATCCTT
Organism: Nesogale talazaci; assembly: GCA_004026705.1. Lineage (NCBI taxonomy): Eukaryota > Metazoa > Chordata > Mammalia > Afrosoricida > Tenrecidae > Nesogale > Nesogale talazaci. The sequence continues at coordinate 23,082 of PVJH01031091.1, forward strand.
TCAGTTATCTTTTAGTATTAGGAAATAATGTTTGAGTATTAAGAACTCTCCCAAGAAATTTTATCCTTTGATAAATCTATAAATCAAAATTATGCTGTCATCTCTAAGACTATTGACAAAGCATTTGTTAGACCAGATTTTTTTAAGTACTCAGTAAGTAAAAATAATGAATATACTGATATATACACATGTGTGGGCTCACACAGAAATGCTACTTAAATGGTCTGAAGTTATTCTTGTGTTGTTGAGGTAGACCCAACTCACAGCAACATCGCATACAACATCACGAACAAAGCACAGTGTGGGCCTCTGCCATGCTCACAGTTGTTAGGTCAGTTCTTATTGTTGCATCCACCGTGGCAAGCTCATTGATAGAGTGTCTTCCACTTTTCACTGACCCTCAACTCTCCCAAGCATGTCCTTTTTTTCCAGGAACTAGTCTCTCCTGATAACATGTAAGAGGAGACCTGATTATTAAACATCCTTTTGAGGCAGTGGAAAAACCTGAGATCACCTAGAGGGATTAAATATAAAATGATAGGAGAGATGGAGGAGGTAGGGGAGACAAATGGGAAGCTGATACCAAGGGCTTTTCTTTCTTCAAGTAGAAAGAAAATGTTTTGAAAATGATGGCAACAAATGTACAAATGTGCTTGACACAATGGATAGATGTATGGATTGTAAAAATAAAAATATTTTTAAAAAATGATAGGAGAGAAAGTTGTATTCTAGAGAAGGAAATTGTAGTAGAGAAAGGTGCTTAAAATGAAGGCTAAGTGTCCAAAGACAAAAACCAAAACAATGTGGAATTACAGAGCCCAAAGATAAGTTTTTGTGCAGATAGAGTTTATTTGGTTTTTTTGTTTGTTTATTTGGTTTGTTTTTTTTTTTTTGGGGGGGGGGGGTGGCCATCACTGCTCTCCGGTGGTAGGAGTAGGAACAGATAGAGTTTATAATTATCTGATGGGTCAAGATGAGAAATGCTTTGAGTCTAAATTCTAACTTC